>JASDQU010104993.1:42383-76888 GCA_032191745.1 Picea mariana
AATGATATTCGTGGGCATTGCATGCTTTCCATATGCGTCCAGATTAAAACTTCCTATTCTACGTGCCATGTTTGAAGAATCCAATGTTTGTGAATTTCATTCAACACTTTCTATGTGAACTGGGCTGCGAGCGTCATTTATCTAGGGTCCCCACATTGATGAGTTGCATTGGAGATCACAAGTCAAATGATATCATTTATAGCATGCTTATTCCTACAAATGTTATACATCCCTCACACTTTACCAAATCTATGAATTTGTAAGAAAAAGAGGACGCATGTGTTGCATCTTCATGTTTTTCTTTCTTAATCCTCATCCTAATATTTTTGTTTATAATTCCTATGAATGAGTAATTAGGAGCGACACCATGACATTCATTGAGTTTGTTTCTTATTGTGTACAAAGTTAATAAAATAAAGATGGTGAGAGTATAATATGTAGGAGTTGTGTCTCCTGAGGGCTCTTTTGCTCATATGCATTCGGCCAGTCTCATCGTGTTGTAGTATTCAACAAAGTGGTTGAATTTTTTTTGGATGAGTTCCAAGGATTTCCATTATCTATTAACGTTCTTGGGTCGCTTCTTCGTGGGAAAAATTATTTAAACCACTCGGAAGCACAATTTCTCAAAATCACCAGCATACTTCCAAAGGATATACAAAGCATGCTTAAAATTAGCTAAAATGGTCTCAATGAACGGGAGAACAAATTCCTTGTGGAAATCGACGATGAAAACCAATTAAGAATGCACAACCACCTTAAAGAACTAGCAAGATATTATGAGTGCCATGCCAACATGATTGACTAGAGAAGAATTCTTATCAACGCTGTGAAGAGCCATGGTCATAGGTTTTGTCAAAACTCACAAAGAATTTTAGGTCAAAGGTATACAAATATATGTCTCGTAGCTGTGCCATTAATATTTTGTTAGCTACATGTCTTCTATATCTTTACTAGTGGTCCATTTTGTCATTTTCGTTCTAATATCTATTTTCTTTTATGATAGTACATGGTTGGAGAGTTAAGGTGGCATTTGTACTTGATTTTCGTTGCATTATTCAATGGTTTGAGTGTTGGTTTCTCTTTTAAGTGTTGATCATAGTTTTGAGGCAAATTAATGGATTATTAAAAATATTTCATTATCTCTGGGATGAAGATGAACCTTGTGAAGTATTCATTTTCCATCCAAAGAAAACATTCCATGATCTTTAAACAACTTAACCATCTAGATTCACTTTGGTGTTTTGTTTACCCTTCTTCAAGGGTATACTAGTTTTAATGGTCAAACAATAGCTATAAATCTGAAACCAGATTTTACCTTTTGCCTTCATGACCAAATTTATGGAAGAAACACATAAGACATTGAGATATTGAAATTTCAAAATTGTAAACTTGTTTTTAATACAGATAACTAGGACAAGAGTACCTCACAATATTTTGATTTGATTTGTTTTTTATTATTTTGTAAGCAAATGTCATAGGAAAAAATTAGGATAAAATGTAAACTCGTTTTTAATACAAATAGCTAGGACAAGAGTAACTCGCTCAAACAATGCATCTCCTATTGTCCCCGATAAGTTGGAATGAGTGAGAAGATTTATTTGTTTATGATTTTTTGTGTACCCATCCTCATTTGTGGCTTGTAGTGTTATGATGATTATGGATGTGCAACATTCCGCAGTTGTGGCTTCAACCCGAGAACGTAAATAGATACGATGCCATTCTAGTTATCCTACTATGTGAGGTGTATTTGATGTAACCAAATGTTGGATACTATAAAGCACACAATATTGCCATTTTTAAAGTATTGGTAAATGATACAAAGTACAATTATTTTTCACTCTCATTGTTAAAATATGTTTTCATTTTTACTTTTGATTTTTTATATATGGTATTCAAGAATGATATAACAATATACTCATAACATATTACTTACAGGAGTTGATCCTGGATGAAGACGATAATGCTCATTTTCTCAATAACATGAAGTAAACCCAACTAACAAGTAATTAATACATACCTCTCCACCCATAAAATTATATTTGAGCTCAAATAGAAAGACAATATATCTTTCCATAATTATGAACATTAGTTTGAATCCAATGCCTCTCTTCGTGATACATTATGAAAATTTATGAAAATTTGGAAATGGCTGGTATAGACCCCTTAAATTATGATACATTATGCAGTTTGAATCCAAGGCCTCTCTTCAATCAAATTCCTTATTAACAGTGATACATTATGAAATTTAATTTGAAAATCGCTGGTGTAGACCTCCTAAATCATGATACATTATAAAAATTTGCAATTTGAATCCAAGGCCTCTCTTTAATGAAATTCCTTCTGAACAGTGATACATTATGAAAATTTGGAAATGGTTGGTGTAGACCTCCTAAATCATGATACATTATGAAAATTTGCAAATGGCTGATCTAGACCTCCCAAGCTATGGAATTATTTTTGAGCTTCATATCAAAATTGATTCATCTTTTCATACCCTTATAAACTATTTATAAAAGAGGCCATTGAATCTACAAAATTGTTCTAGATGGTCAATAGTGACAGAGCCAACATCTTGATGACATTCTAGAGGATTTCCGAAAGAAGGTCTCCAAAGGCATGGAAGGCAGTGTGCAAATGAACCAAAAAATCATAAAACGAAGCACCCAAGAAGCCCACTAAGGCACTGAACGCATCCTGAATCAACCTCATATACCCAAGTGCTGATGAAATAACCAAATCTATGACATACCCAATCACATAGTCCAAAATTATGGCAACCCCCTGCATTGCATTTTCCAAAACAACTAGAATTATTGATCCATGCGCCCTCAATGTATGAATTAATGCCACTGATACCACTGCTATGATCCTAAACACAACATATGATAATATGAGACAGAGTGGCAGTTTAGAATGAGCCCAAAACGAAAGAGACTGAAGTGGGTTTGCCAAAAGGATTTGAAGAGAGGATCCAAGATAGATGGCTAATTATATGGGGGTGGGCGCCTCATTCTCTCGCATACTTCCATCGATGCATTCCTAAATGAATGCAGGTGGAAATTTACGCTGGACAGTGTGACCATGGGAATCTCCATGATCACCTGACACACATTTTCATATCAACCTTATAACTCGAAGCTTCTGGAAGAATGCTTGTGGGTGGCCCTAAGGATATGTGTAGATTTGAACAGTATGCCAAATGAAGAAGAAGTGAGAAGGGAAGTGATCATGCTTCTGGTGGAGGAAAAATGGAAAACCATGAGAAGGAAAGATCAGGAGCTGAGGAAGCATGCTAAAATGGCTGTGAACAAAGACGGATCTCCATTTACATACTTGTAGGGTTTTGTTGGTGACATGCGACAGCTACACTAGAATAGAGATGGGATGCCAGAATTTGAAGGGTAAAGCACATTCTGCAATTATCGATTCCAGGTCCTACTACACCCAGCAGTTCCAGCATTGGGGTTTCCAGCTCCTCCACTTGAGGCAGGAGTTTATTATTAAGGGAAGCGTTGGGTTTAAAGGCAATGGGGGGGATTTTGAGGAGGAACAGTCAGTGGGTTGAGACAAATCCACATCTCCTCCGGCATTTTCTATAGTTCTGTAGGTTTGTTTGAAAATTGATTAAAGCGAGGGATTTTGCGAAAAAAAGGTGGTGGGGAACAAATCACGAACATGAACATCTGGCAGGAACAACTGACACATTGCAACCAACAATTTAGGTTGACCGGTTTTGAAAATAAGGTTGAGCCTAAACTAGTGGTTTAGGTTGATAGGTATAAGGTTGAGCCTAAGCTAACAGTTTAGGTTGACAGGTTTTGGGAAAAACCTCTCAGTATATATGCCTTCAGTATAATTATTACCACTTTCACATAGAATCAAGTACATATATAGATAGGAAGGGCGTAGGAAAAATTCCAAACGAAATGGACCTTTGTCGGAAGCCCTTTTCCGGTGTCTGGACTCTTGTCTTCGATCACCTCTGCCCCTTTGGTCGACTACCTATCCATACATGCCATCCATACCATCCATTCACCCCCTCCATCCATACATCCCTGTCATCACTTCACCACCAACTCGTCCTGCCTCATCCTGTTTCCTCTTGCCATCAATTCACCACCTACGTGTCCCGCCTCACACCTGAACCCGTTGCACCTATCTCATCCCTCTGCTTCTGAAGTGTTTTACAAGCTCTGCACTCAAGTTCGTCCATACAAGCTCTTCACTCACTACCAAAATACTTTGGTAGGTAATCAACTCATGTGTTTTATCTCATGTGTGTTATCTTATGAATGACTTCAATGCATTGCAGGAACGTCCCACTGAAAATCTCTTTTATTTTCACATATTCTGTTTGTCAAATATTTGTACTGCTTTTGTTTGGACATGTACCAAATATTCATACCACTTTCTTCTCTTATGTATGCATGTTTGCAAACCATATTTTATATTGTTGTAGGAGAGAATCGATATGAGAAAACTACAAACGATCTAGGGAATGAAGGAGAGAAACGATACTAATGGAACTGAGTTCAAGCTTTGATTTTTTGCTTTACTTAATATTTAATTCAATTTTACACAAAATCTTATCAGTTGAGGAATGACGAAATCCTAGTGGGTAATGCACATCATCTAGCTACAGTTATTAATTATAATATTCCTATCAGTTTCTTGGAGATTTGTTTAAGATTTTAAACGAGTGGCCCCTGGAATATTTAATGTTTGCATGCATGTATTAAGAGATCTATTTTTTTTTAAAATCAGATTTTGATATGGCACTCTTGGCTCCAGGTGGAAGTTTTATGGACATTTATGGACTACAATGCGGGGTTGTTGATTCTTTATTGGACTCTACAACAATGCAGGGTATTCGTGAACTCTTGCAACATACTTATTCGTGGACTCTACAACATACTTGAAGCCATTGCAACAACCATAGAGGTAATATCCATCTGTTCAATAGAACTCTTTCAGGTTTTTGGAAAACGTTGTGGGATTTTTTTTTCTTCCTGGGAATATAATCGATAGAAGGCAACAGGCAAAAATTAACCGATTATTTGTATCTTACATTGTTGTATTATCTATTGGTTTGATCTTCGTTGTATTATCTTCGAGGTTTCCTGTGTAAGGACTTCGATATATTCATTTCCTTTCTTTTTGAACCTTCTCAATCTTCTTATCTATCTACATCAATCTACAAACACAAAGAGGGTCAAGAAAAAAAAAATAGAGATTACCCTGTAAATTTTATATTTAGAAATGATTTTATAATTTCAATAATATTCTTTTATGAAAAAATGAAATTAAGTGCAATTTTTTCCATTAATTAATAGTATTTTTATTACTCACATGAAAAAATAAAATTAGTTGCAATTTTCTTCCATTAAATTAAATTCGTAATTTAATTTAATCTATCTCCTTACATGATATATTTTACATCTATTACCTGTAAAAAATAAATTAGCAATGAGATCAATTATTAATTCAAAGTATGAAGGAAGAGTATTCTGAGTATTCTACAGTACAAATTTCCTCCACAACAATTTTTCGTCTCCCCTACAGCATAACCAGAATCTTGCGAGTTCACCTACACGGTCACATGGAGTGACTACTCCAATAATATGCGTGGGATGTGTGCATTTGGACCAAGTCTTTCTCCCTTGAAGCCTGGACGTCCTCTTAAAATGTCTTCTTTTGACCATTTCCTCATCTATCACATTGAGCTTTGGACATTCCTTTTATGGTAGCATAGCAATTCACCCAACTTTCCACAATAATGCCTTAGTTCTCGGCATAAATCACACTTGTATCTGCTCCTGTGATGTCGATGTTTGTGCTAGTTATGAGCTATTGGACAACTGTAAATGCATATTTATGAGACTTATTCTATGGTAGATATTAGGGGTTGAATACACCTAGGGAGTATACTTTTTCAGCTGATTTTTTGATGGATGCATGAAGACCAACTCCAAATGCCTTAATTCACGAGTCTAGTTTATACACACACACACACACACACACACTTACTAGAATCACTCCCTGAAGTAGCTCGTCTCCCTTCTTCACCAGGATATATGCATAGCTCAGCTCCTTTAGAACACCATAAAATATTTTCACAAGGTTGTTGTCTCCAAATGCTACCTCTTTTGCACATGAATCATTTGTAGTCCAGCTGGAGATGCCCTATTTCTATGTGCTTGATTCCAAATTAACTTTGGAGTGCTTAGATCCCACGTTATGATTGATCGATCTTCATACCCTCTTTTCATGTAGCTTCTTCTTATGAAACCTTTGAGTTCATCCATTTGCATAGTTCATCACTACCAATAGTGGAGCCATACTACATTACTTGTTCAGTGATATGTTACTCCTCCTTGTTGTTGTGTCAAACTGTAATAATAAATTTGTCATGTGTGAGGTTTGATCACTTATGATTTTTTGTTGATGAATAGTTTGAACTTGCATCATCTCTTTTTTTGTTTTTCCCACTATCTATATATCACAATTGCTAATTAAATATGAGATTTTATCTGATGTACACATTGATTCTAATCCATTTGGACTATTGTAAATGCACATTGGAAAGATCAAATTGGTATGGATATATCTATGTCATATAGTACCTTAAAATCTTGGAGTTGTCCTGCTAAAAATGATACTTTGTCCACTGTATTTGTTTTCCAATCCTACTGACATACAACTGGTTGTAGATTACCTTTCTACTAGACTAATGAGGCTAGAAACAATATTTATAACACCAATGCCTAATGGTTTGGAAATACCCCCTCTAACAAGCAAATCAAGGCATTGAATTCCAGTCTCTATTAAAATGCCTTTGTCTGTCTTAGAAATCAACCATTCAAAGTGGCATCTTTACCCCAGCTTTAGAAGAAAGCAGTATCAACTTGTCCTATAGAGTGTGATATGAAACAATTATGCTATCATATTGCTATAATTTTTTGGAGTAGTAGCCCCTTTCTTTGGCTGCACCATTTCCAAGATCATCCAGCATGACACTATCTAGTGACATTGAGAACCTTGTTGAAATGAAAGAATTTACCATAAGCACTCAAAGGATATATGTGTCATTCGGGATCTGGCATAATTCCTCCAGTATTGACACATCTTGGATTTGGATTAGCTATACCCACAACCACACGTCCTATTCTTGTCTACATGAGAGTTTGAGTATATGGAGGAATTCATTCACAGTGATTGCTTTACTCTAGGCTCACATAAACAGTACCTCCTTCAGTATTTTCCCATGCATCCCATAGTGCAAATATCACCCAAATTTAGGCATGTGCACACGGGTTATACACATTCCCCAAGCTATAAAGGATATTTCAAAATACCCATGTAATTTGATGGGTAAAAATGGTCACTAACATGTGTGAAAGGATTGTCATGTTTCAAGAGGAGAATTCCCATTGGTGTAGTTGTGGGAGACCTCATGCTACTCTCACCAGTCGATCTGTGAGATTGAAATAAATTTGGAAAAAATAAAGCTAGCTAGAATTAACGGATACAAAAAAAGTGTTGGTCCTGGTGGAGGAGACCAAGGAAAAACAAAATTTAGTGAAAATACAAATACAAGAACTAGGAAATGTATGAGATATTAAGTAATATCCAAACAACCCTCCTTCTATTAATTACATGGGATAAACTTAGCGTCCACGGTAGGCGAGAAATCCTTAAGATCAACAATGTTTGTCTCATTTTCAAATGAGAGGATTTGTCTCATCTCATCCATCTCTATACTAGAAGAGTTAGACACTTATATTATCAACCAACTTTATATGATCAGTCCCATCTGAGCTGGAAAATGGATGTTTTCTAGTTTGATCTATTACTATTTAGTACTTTGACACAACTAGAATCTCTTTTAGTTTTCCAGTGAACGTGAATGTAGGCTTATCTTTGACAACTTTGCTTTCTTTGGCTTAAGCATTCATGGAGCTGAAACACAACTGAGAAGGACAAGCTTACACTCTGTACAAGAAGTTTCTCTTGATTCATTCCAGAAACACCCCCACCCAAGCAATTTTCAATAGTTGTATCAAATGCTTTGTTGATGCTCCTTTCTATAGTTATAACATTTGATCTCTTTGAATTTTCCTTCCAATTGCAACAAACTGGTTGTTGTTTGTCGGTTCTTTTTCCATGTCTTTCCACCAAAATTTGTAAGAATGGATGTGGTTTTGGGGAGTTTTGTTTGGTGGTCATTCTTGAATCTTGAGGTTTTATAGAATCAATGTTACATTTATTGTTATAGGAACTTTATTGTTGGGTTCAAAATATCACTTATGGGCAATAAAAATATGGGGAATTATCACAAAACTTAAAAGAATATAAAAATAGTCATTTGTTTTTAAAAATTTTAAACATTTAAAGCAACAACAACATCAAACAAACACATTTATACATAAATATGAAAATAAAATTGATATATAAGATAGGTGTAGGATAAAGTCCAAAGGAAATGGACCTTTGTCGGCAGCCCTTTTTCGGCATCCGAACTCCCGTCATCGATAACCTATGCCCTCTGGTCAGCTACCCATCCATACACCATCCATACATCATCCACAAATCATCCATACATCCCCGCCATCAATTCACCACCTACGCATCCCGCCTCGCACCTGAACCCGCCGTGTCATCGCATTTCTCATTATCGTAAGGCCTGGTGGATTTTCTTTTCACATACCTGTGCTATGTCCAATTGAAGGAAGGTTTCTTTACTACTTCTATCCCTTTCTATACGAGATATTGGCAGTGTATAACCACTAGCTCTATCATATCTATCCAACAAATAGATCTATGCAGGAATTAGTTCATTCGATGCTTTAGATTCTTTACTCTGCTTTTGAACCATTTTGAGGACTCAGGGATACTCGAGGAGAACTCTGAACCTAACGCCATAAGATTATACTCAATAGAGCGATGTATTAAACTTTGAACCGAACTCCATAATATTATTATATTTGTGATTTGGTTTTTATGGCTATTGGACTCTATCTCATACTGTATATTGATTGAAGTTTGTATTACATATAGACCTACCAAAATCTAAAATAATTGAAACAAATGTTACAACAATAATTCTGCTCCTATAATCCTTCTTTCAAATATCAGATCGAAAGCCTCAATGCATACCTGGTGTAAAGTAGGTGTCCAATCGAAAGTCAACAAGCTTGATGGGCGACGAAAAATACTTTGTTGCAAGAAGAATATTTTCTGGCTTCAGATCCTTGTGCACAACCCCATTATCATGACAATATTTCACCACTTCCATTAGATTCTTGAACAATCTTGTAGCATCGGGCTTAGAATATCTCCCCTGTTTCTGCAACTGGTTAAAAAGCTCCCTACCAGCACATAGCTCCATAACCAAATGCACATAGTCCTCCTCCTCAAAGACTGCCTTTAGGGCCACTACATTAGGGTGCCCAAACAAGATGGTCATGTTCTCGATCTCCAATTTCACACTACGAACATCCTCAGATTTCACCAATCTGTCATTTGCAATGGATTTGCACGCCAAAACCTCCCCAGTCACTTTTTTTTGTACAATAATTGATCTTACCAAATTTTCCCAACCGCAATTCATGCCCTGGCTCTTACCTATCTGTCTACTGCTCACATTGTGTCAGTGACATGGGTTATTTGAGGCTGAAAGGAGCTTTGTGATATTGAAAAGATTTCTATGATAGAGTGATGTTGAAAAGAGGTTTGTGATAATCATAATGTTAGTGGATTAATGGAGATATTTGCACTGTCTAATGCATCTTCTCACACTGTGTCTAATGCATTTGCACCTGCTCTCCACAACTTCTTTACTCCCCTACCAAGAGGACTGTTTGGTACAATTCCAATGCCCAGTTCCCTGAAGACAAACAGGTGAATTCAGCTAGATATTTGCATGAGATGTTTATTCCTATATGATTGTTTAATTAGAACTAATGCTAAGAATTCAAATAATAAATTATCATGCCAATAATTTGCAAACTTTATAGTGGATCCTAAACTCTGCACCATCCCCACCATCATCATGAATAGTGACTCCTTAAACATGAAACCTAAACCTAAGATCCTAAAGTAATAATTAGTAATATGAAAACCCTAGAGCAATAAAAGCTAATAATTATCTTTGATAAAAAATCATGACCCTCTAACCCTCAGCCTTAAGCCTTATAAACATTCATATTCTATTTCAAATATGAACACCATTAAAATTACATCAGTGGGACAAAATCTATGTTACATCATCAGGCCAAAGATTCGATTATGCCAGCCGCCCTTCCCTCTATAGGAAAGAATTACAAATACCAACATTGGCTCCAATGCTAAGACAATTTGTATATTTTATTAATATCCTTATCCTCACTGGAATCTGCAATCCTAAATCTGGGTGGAATCTAGTCTAGGAGGAGGTTCAAGAGCATGGGAACGAAGCTTGAATCCCTTCTACATGTATAAGGCTAGGAATATCTAGAGGTTCTTGGAGAAAGTGGAGAGGGTCTGAGCTCCTCAACATAAACAATATAATTGTTCACAAGTATTTTAATAGATGGGGTAGTAGAAGATCAAGTGCTCTACGGTCTTGACCTCTCGAATATGGGACACTTGGAAAATCTTGTTCGTTTGGGTAGTGTGGTGATATGTCTCAACCCAGAGTCAATATGAGCCCACCTAGAACTATCCAAAGGGAATGCGAAGAAAGTGTACCCACTATTGAGATGTGTATGGGGGTTGGATGATGAGTCCATCTCTTGCCTCCATGCAATACTCAACATAGAATTCCACCTTTGCATCTAATGTTCCCTTGGGGTTTGTTTAATCGACCTATCCAAACTGCTTGTAGATGTCATCTCGGATGATCCTATTCAACTCATGCCTCCTAGGTGATAGGTGGCCATTTGCATCTACATAGTATATTAACAGAGGAATATGGTCCATTGAAATACCCACTAACTCCAAAAAATGATTGTAAAATCATTTGTCTTTTTGAAATAATTTTTTTTGTAAAATTCTATCATTTAATTAGTTTGATTTTTACAAGTTTTTCCTCTTTGTTTGTAAATGGTTGGTCACATATTTTTCAAACAATTTTAAAGGTTCTAGAGCCTTTTTTAGTGTGGAATGGAGCATTTTAAATCTTGAGAAAGTTAACTTTATTTCTCTAAAAATAACACTAAAATAACAGTCCAAATAACACCTAAATTGGAGTTTGTATGAAGGATTTATGCCTTTGGAAATTTGAACTATTATTTAACCATTGTAATATCAAGAGGATCTGACAAGCGAAAAATGAATTGAACTTCGATGGTGTTTCTTATTTTTCCACTCAGTATTCTTGCAGACACTTCTTTTGTGTTAAAATATTTGATATGTCATTGTACATTTTTATTAATGGGTGGCCACATGGTTTTTAGGTATCCATTCAAAATGGGTAGACAAAAGAAATATAATATTGTAATGGGCCTTGAGGTCCAAGACCCAAAATACAAGTCAACGTTTTCTAGCAAAGATTTAACCTTGACTGAAGTATATAGACGAGACAATCCTTTATTTGATCGTGTTGCACGAATCCCTTTAGGTAGAGTTCCTGATTTTATTAGAGGGGAGGAAAGTAATCCCGATGCTCCTTGTACTTTCTTACCGAAAGTGAAAAAAAAACTAGCACAAAGGGATAATGCTCACAAGAAATATGAGATGTAAGTATATCAAATTCACATGGTTCTTGCATTTCTAACTGAATTTTTGTTTTAGTTGGTGCATGCATCTTATGAATTGGTATATATATGATCACAAATGGTTATTCATGAATGGATATATATGATTTTGTGATAAGGTGTTGCAATTTGTGGTGCAGTTACTCATGTTCATATGGCCCGAAAGATAAAAGAGGAAAGTGTTCAAATACATGCAGGGGATCATTTGTAAAGAAGAGGGGATATCAATGTCACTTTATTGTGAATGTAAAGAATAAAGACCCTGAAATAGAAATACTTACATACAACACATACGAGAATGAAGATGAGGAAGGATGGCCTTGTCATGATCGGCATGACAAGTTTGGGGAGGCTAGGTCCTTACGTAAACCTAGGCTTTCAAGAGAAATTGTCTCTTTTATAGAAACTTGTTTTTTTATGGAAGTGCCAATTGATGTTGTATATGAAAATCACATTCAACGACATCTTGACATGGATGTGGAAGATCATGGTAGAGATTTTTTCTTAACTAGAAAAGATGTTGCAAATATTTATAACCGCTTGATGAAAGGAAAATATCAACTTGATAAGAAAGATGAAATGAGTGTTAACCTATGGTATAAAAAACAACCAGATGATTTTTTCTTTTTTCAGAAGCCTAATGGTCCAAATGTTCCTTTTATAATTGGCATTCAAACTAGATGGATGTTGGATCGAATGGTGAAACTATCTCATGATAGTTTAATAGGAATGGATTCAACTTTCGGTACCAATAAATATGGGGTAAGTTGAATTTGAAAGATTGAATGATTGTTTGGGTTGTGACTCATTGTGATTGATAGCTTAAACTTTGACTTTGAGTTTTATTGAATATCGCAGTATCAATTGTACACACTTGTGGCCTTTGACGACCAACAACGCGGGGTACCAATTGCATGGGTTGTGGCATCTCAGAATACATCTTTTGATATTGTGACATGGTTGAATCCACTAATGGATAGGTGTTATCAATTTTTCCCCGAATGGAAAGTCAATGCATTCATGGTTGATGATTCATTGGCAGAAATTGATGCTTTGAGGTAACTTTCATTTGATTTTTTTGTGACTTGTATTTATTTTGTAAGATTATGTCACATTAAGGCATTGAATCCTATAGGAGAGCCACACAGTGTCGAGTGATATTGTGTATTTGGCACGCATAGAGGGGATGGAAAAAAATATCTATAGGTTGGCATCTACTTCAGATCAAGCAAATGTTATGCTCGATAGGTTAAGTTATATTATGAACTCTTGCCCCAATGATGAATCAGTGGTTGAGCATGTGTATAATTTTTTCATTGATTTTGCAAATGAGAAAAAGTTCTTGGAATATTTTCATAACACTTGGGTTACAGATAATAAGCTTTGTAAGTTCACATTCTCCACTTTCTTGTTTTAGACAAAGAAATAGAGTTTTAGAAATTGATTTAAATGTCCATCCCTTTGAATATGAACTATTCCAGTTTGAATCTGTAAACAAACAGGGACATCCTCGCTCAAACATTTCAGCTCCTATTGTCCCTTGTAAGTTGGATTGAGTGAGAAGATTTATTTGTTTAGGATTTTTTGTGTACCCATCCTCATTTTTGACTTGTAGTATTATGATGATTATGGATGTGCAAAATTTCGCAGTTGTGGCTTCAACCTGGGAACGTAGACAGATACGATGCCATTCTAGTTCTCCTACTATGCCAGGTGTATTTGATGTAGCCAAATTTTGGATACTATAATGTAATTTATTTGATGCTACGATGGAATTTGACCAAAATTGCATCATTACATTACAAATGAAGAGACTTCTCATGTCGATCTTCCTCCTTTGGAACATGTTGGGCCAATTGGCAACTCTCAAGTTGTTAATGTGAAAGGTTTGACATATAGGATGTGTTCATATCTTTGTAATATTGGATGTCATAAATTTTTTCTTAATTTTATTTTTATTACTATATTGGATGTTGTTAACCTAATGTAATGATGTTGATTATATATATTCTAGGTAATTGTAGAAGGAAAATACTTTTTGGTGTTGAATTTTGAAGAAAAGGCTTTGCAATTGTTTATTTTGAGGTAAGGTTGCATAGTTTGAAGAAACCTATTCCCTTATTGTTTAAATTACATTAGCATCATATAGTGATAGTCTTACACCTGTATTCCTTTATGATAGTGATTCCTTGAAAACATGTTTGCAAAGGTCATAACATTGTTTAAACATTAGAACATCAACATTGTTTAATCATCATGTGAGGCCTTCCCAAAAGTGATTTAATAGTTTGTTGAGGGCTCTCTGATTTGAAAAACTTGGTATTTTGAGTCCTTTCGTTACAGAATTAAATCAATGATATCAGTTTTCTAGTTGTAAAATCCACCCATACTGGACTTTCTTCACTGCCACCCTAAGAAATTTCATTTTTTAGCCTATCCTCGGGTGAATGACATTGCCAGTAGACTTTTTTTTTTCCCCAGAAAATGTTCGTAATTTGGTACAAAATTGCATTCATAGCTATATCTTGACTATGAAGAAATAACCACATATATATTGTCTTGATGGAGTCACTTCCATTACTGAAAGTTTCAATAGAAACAACAGTTTTGTCATAAAGCCAAAAAAACCCTCCTTTCACACTTTTCACATACTGAGTCATAGTTTCTCACATACCATATACAATAAACAAAAACATGATTCTTATATATTGATTTACAATTATGCGAATACAGGTAAACCCTATTTTCTTTCTAAGAGTTCCAATAAGAGAGGAAGCTCTCCTATAGTAGACAATCCAAAAAAGGTTTGTGGTAATCAAAACTGCCCCCTACTGAATGTCTGGTTATGTGCCAACTACCATAATCTAGCTGCAAGGCTTCTTTAGAAATCCTATCAGCCATTTTTTTTTCGTTCCCTGTAGATGTGAGAGAAAGATATAGAGTCAAAAATAGTGATAATCCTCGGGACTTCCTCAAGTATAGGCATAAGACGAGAAATATGAAAAATTTGAATATGGTTCACCCAATTGATGACTAATAAGGAATCCCAAAAATCCTGTAAATTTTTGCAACCTTTTTCCACAAAAAATAAAAGTAACAATTTTAAAGCCATAACATCAGAGAAATTGTTTGTACCATCTCCAAACCCAACCCTGAGTAGAAAAAAATGATGTAAAGATAAGTATAAACAAACCGCCCCCCCGCCCCCCCCAACAAAGTAAGTGGTCTCCCGTAGTCGCCCCATCAAAAAAGGCCCAAGGCCACTCCTTGTCTATCTGTTCCTCCTGAACTTCTTGAGCATTTCCAAAACTCACCCTAACCATCGGTTTTAAGTGTGCAAGGATTCTAAGACAATTGATAGCCACACAGAGTGGCGACTCGAGCTCATCTCGAAAAATAGAGGAGTTCTGAGTAAGCCAAATCCCCCATGCAGCAATGAAGGGAAAAGCCTTGATATCCTGTAGAGTCCTCGGCGAGAGCCAAACCTCCAAGGCCTCCTCAAAGGATGCCCCTTGCCAACCACCAATGGAATTGTTCAAACAATTTACTTCCACCCACATAGAAGTGGTAAAAGGACATCGTATTAATAGATGATAAATAGTCTCCTCTTTTTCTTTACATAGAAAACACCATCTCAGACCATTGAGTTGTCTCTTTTGTATATTTTCCTACATTGGAATTTTTTTCTCCATAATAGACAAGACCAGAATTTTCCCATTAGCTAGGCACCTTTGTTTCCATATTTTTCTCCACCACCACTTTACGTATTGTTGCAAAAGTTTAGTACTCAATTGTACATAACCATGTTTTGGGCTGTAAACCCTTCTTGGATCCCCATCCCAAAGGACTTCATCATCTCGATCAGACAAATGAATATTTGCTCTCCTGAGAGCACTGACATATCGGTCCCAAGTAAATACATCGGCCCCTACTAAGCCCAACATTCTCCCATCTTCCCAACCTTGGTGCCAAACATTTGAGGCGAGAGCTTCCCCAACCTGTGCCAGATAGAAGTACCCCCCTCAATCCAAAATTGAGCATAATTCTTCAAGGAGTATGTACTCTCTAGAACTGCCTGCCCAAGGGTTGCGACCAATCCTAAGCAGGGTTCCAGACCCAACTCGCCAGGCTAAACCATTCCCAACCACCTCAAAATCATTTAGTACAACCTTCCACATAACAAAGATCCTCGTCACCTGTAGTCCTGGATGCAACAAAAAGAGTGGAGCCACATATTTTTGGATGACTACTTTGGTCCATAAATGTTTTGTGGAAATTAGTCTCCACGTTGATTTTTATGCTAATGCTTTAGAAAAAAGGAAAATGTTCTTTAATCCCCAACCTATACTTTTCTTGTCAAGCGATGCTATGAGGTGATTTTGCATCCACTGTTGTAGAAACTAAGAATCTCTCTATTGAATTCTTACACTTTCCTAGCGTGTATTGTTAGGAAAAACTATGCCACCACTTACTATGGAAATTGCAGTGATTCCCATCAAATGCTATCCATTTGCTATGCTTATCATTACTTTTTCTCTATTCTCTTGGAATCTTTAGTTATCTTCTCATTTAGTTATATAGATTAGTTATTATCACAAGGATCAATGTGATTAAGGAAAAGAACATTATATTAAAGA
Source organism: Picea mariana (assembly GCA_032191745.1). NCBI lineage: Eukaryota > Viridiplantae > Streptophyta > Pinopsida > Pinales > Pinaceae > Picea > Picea mariana. Next base: position 58,756 of record JASDQU010104993.1, read on the forward strand.
AAATATTTATTATAGAATAATTTTAATAAATTACTATTATTTTATGCATGAACTTGCTACTCATAAAAGAAAAGAAGACATTTAGAAAATATAAATCTCTAAAATTCACTAAAAGAAAAGGATTTGTATTTTTCTCCATACATAATGAAAGAAGACGCAAGAATATGCAAGTTTGGTTTGGAAAAGAAGACAAATGAAAGGACTATATTTCCAAAGATATAGAGGTTTTGGTTGGGAAAAGAAGGCAGAGAAATGAAAGGAGTTATTCTTTCAAAGATATATAAGTTTTGGTAGGAAAAGTAGACATAATGAATGAAAGAAGAGGAAATGATATACAAGTTTTGGTGGGGAAAATAATATAAATGAAAGGATTTGGATTTTCAAAGATACACAGGTTTTGGTTGAGAAAGGAAGAAAAATAAATGAAAGGATTTGTATTTTCAAAGATATGTTAGAGATAATGTTTACAGTAACACTGTGTGTTAAGTTTGGGGATTGGCTTGAGGTTTTGTAGGAGACTGTTGAGATATTCTCTCAACTTAAATTTTCAAGATTACAATTAGTTAAATCTCACTCCAACTATATATACATGTAATGTATCTGTACGTTTTGGTTGGCAAAAGAGAACAAAGAAAATGAATTATAGTTTCATCTGGATTTCATGAATGGAAAATAAAAGTTATACAGTTTTTGGGTGGGAAAAGAGACATTTATAAAAGAAAAACCCTTGTAATTCGCTCAGAGATGAGGATTTCTATTTTCATCAAGAGTGAATGAAGAGGAAAAGATACACAGGTTTTGGTCCGGCAGATGCTTATAAGGAAATGTGATCTTTGACAAATTAAGTTGAATATATAATTTAAAACGTATTGAAGAACAGTTTATTTTATATATATATATATATATATATATATATATATATATATATATATATATATATATATATTTATTTATTTATTTATTTATTGAAAAACATTATTTCTGACCCACATGTGTACATTGTCGACATTAATTTACCTAAATTGTTCAATCCTCCTTGCCTGCTGCGCAGACCATCCACATTAATTTGGCCTGATTGTTTAATCGTCTTCGGCTGCTGTGCAGATCATGCACTGAGATCATGGGAAAGTCATGTCTTGCAGAGAGATTGTCCATAGAGCATTCGAATTTTATTATTCCGTTATGCCCAGGGTACTCACGGTGGATTACATCTTATTATTCATCATTTCACATGATTATTGTCGGATTCTTCAGATGAGATAACACAAAAAAAAACACATGATTTCTTGTTGTCGCACTCTTCTTACAACAAAAATATTTATTATTTCTAAAAGATTCGAAAGTATATTTTCACAGTTGGTTACATCTTATCTCCATCACTTCACATTGTTTATTATTCTCGGATTCCGCTTATGAGATAACATGAAAGCAAAACATATCTCGTTTTCGGATTCTTCGTACAACGAAAATATTATATCTTGTTTCTAATAGCTTCGCGAATATATTTTTCATTTTTTCAAATTTAAGAAGTTTCGATTATGCTTTCCATTTTTCAAATTAGAATAATAAACATGTTTTGAAAGTATATCTTTTAGAATTGTAATTATGAAATATTTTTTTATTTTCAAGTTTTGAAAGCATATTTTCAATTTTTTCAAATTAAAATGACATATTATTATTATTTTTTTTTAATTTTTGAAAATATATTTTTAATTTATTCCAAATTAAAATGATAGTCATGATTTTTCTGCTTGCTAAAATATTGAAAAATATATTTTCATATTTTTCAAATAAAAATAACAAATATAATAAATAAAAATACTAAATATAATTTTTCTGATTTATATATATTTTCAAATTTTTAAAATTAAAATGATAAATACAATATTTTTTCAAATTTTTAAAATTAAAATGATAAATACAATATTTTTTCATGATATCTTCCACATCCTATCCTCTCCTATTATTATATTTTTGTTTCCATAAATCCACTTTATCAACATTATCTCACTTAAAATAATCTTCAAGCGAAACCAAATATATAAAGCATTTATTAAAGTAATTTGATGCATTTTACTTTATATTAAAATTAAAATGATTAAAAAAATTGATAAAGTATTTTAATATCTTTTCTGAATTAGATAAACCATAAATCTAATTAGACAAAACAGAACTATCTGCAGCTTTTTCCCTGGTTTATGTATGCTGATATCCACGTAAAAGTGGATTTGCAGCTATTTCCCTGGTTTATGTATACGTAAAAGTGGATTTAAAAGTAAAAGTGGATTTGCAGCTATTTCCCTGGTTTATGTATACGTAAAAGTGGATTTAAAGTTGAGCTTTATAGTAATCCATTCTAAATTTGAATGAAGTTGCGGAATTAAACCTTTCCATAAAAAAGTGATTAGAAGACATGATCAGGATCTCTATATCAAAGTACATGTAATATGAAGACATGATCTCTATATGAAGTACATGTAATATGAAGACAGGATCTCTATATGAAAGTACATGTAATATGAAGACATTAATGGCGATATATATATATCAGCAGTAGTATTAAGGGAGTTATAAAGCATGATGGCCATAGTATCCACCAACAGCATTAGGGTTGGGTAAGCCATAGGCCATACTAATACATTCATAGGCTCATGACCTAGAAATAACAGAGACCGAAAAGTAGTTGTAACAGTATCTATTTATATAAACAGAGAAATCCTGAATGATCTCCATGTTATTCAATTCCTTCACCATATACGTAATCAAATTACTGATATGCGGAAACTGCAAATTTATAAAATAAGCACTCGCCATTGAATAGAAAACCTTCAAGCTTTGGCTCCCACAACTTACTATTCATAATATGATAATCTCATCTGCCATGAACAATATATATTGTATCGGCCATGGCAGAGTTATACTTTCTAAGGCATTAGAGTGGGAGGGTCTGCGCAGATTCTGAGATGACACTGGCCGCTCGGGTTGAAGCAAAGGTGAACCCTCGGACTTGGTTGCCTACTGCAATCCATTCATTCATTATAAAGGCAACCCATTCCTATAATTTTCTAAACTTGAAGCAAACTTCAGAAAATTATAGGAAAGTTGAACTTGAAGCAAACTTCAGAAAATTATAGGAAAGTTGCATTGGTCGTATTTTGGAGCCACCTACCATTTGTCGTTTATAAACGAAGTTATGAAGCCACCTACCATTATGGAGCCACCTATTATGGAAGCACCTACCATTTGGAGCCACCTATCATTAGGATGACGTATTATAGAGCCACCTACCATTTGTCGTTTATAAACGAAGTTAGTGGAGTCATGGATAGTCGGTAGTGCTCCACGTCACCAATCTATGTTTTCTTTAAATAAAGTAATCCTGAGATTACTTGATTTTCCAGTCTACTGCCACTTTTCCTCCTTTCCTCCATCCACATTGCAATGCCTTTAAACTGACTTTTCCTCCTTTCCTGTTTTAAAAAGTTATTTTAAAAATTAATATATATATTTAATTATCCCGAAAGTTTAGGGACACTAACTATTGATGAGGTCACCTTGCCAACCTCGTCTTTATGACGTCAGCTTTTCAAGTCGTGAGTATACAGTGCGAGATTGTTTTTACAAATGTGAGTATCAAGGCCGCGTAGCGCAATACCTCCCGAGGGTAGAAACTTGTTAGATATAAGAAGTATATTGTCATTGTTCAATATACACAAAAGGTTTTTTCCATCTGTATGGAAAGTATATTTATTAAAAACCAAACCAATTATACATATCTAAATTTTTAATTTATTTGTGAGCTTTCTCAATTGAATAAATCGCAAATCGATATTCAATGTTCTTATCTTATTACTTATATAAATTATATAAATTGATGCTCATAATAATTTAGTATGAGATTGTTATTGAATTAAAATTCATTAAAAATATTAATATTTTTAATAATGTGTTAGTTAAGACTCCTCCATTTAGGTGAGAAGGATTGCAACCACACTCAGAAGCTCTTGCGTTCTACTCCCACCTACGCAGCTGAATAGCATAGCCCAGCCCAGCCCAGCCAATCTCTTTTCCACTGAAATGTTGCATTACTGATTTTTTCGCCTTAGCTTGTCCATACGGATGAACGCACAGAAAATTATTAGTACCAATCGAACGGATCATATTTTTCCTTGTATTTCAGGATAGATCTCTTGCCATCTAAAAGTTATCTAGAATCCTAATTTGAATAGGTGTTGGAGCTGACTAGACGGTTTTCCGCTGGCCTGAGCCAGCCCATCCAGTGGGCGGATGCTGACGCAGATTTGTACGTATACGTTATGCTAACTGTCGCAGTCACTTGCATCGTGTACAGAAAGATGCCACCGGCCTAGAAAACCGTCACTTGCATCGGGACAGAAAGATGCTGCCAAACTCATATAATCGCTGTGCGCAATCTCGTTATAAAAAATTAAAAAATCCATTTTTGCATATATGCATCAAGATACTAGTTTTATAAATATCAATATTTTAATCGTTTTTGTTTTGGGTTTTGTTACAAGTTTATATCACAGTTTTTTTTGTGAATATCCAAGAGCAAAGTTTTCAAGTGTGTTAGTGTTTGTTTTTTTATGTAATATTGGGCATGCAAAAATACATATTCTATTTCTCTTTTGGATGACAATATTGGATATTCACTGTCCAGATTGTTTTTTTCTCTATTTGAACTAGTTGTGAGGATTGATGTTTGATTGGTTATCAATTTCAAAAATTGATAGATTCATCACTTAAATGGTTATCAATTAAATATAGAATGATCACTTAAGGGGCTATTAGTTAAAGAGTACAATAATTCACCAAGGTTTAGATTAATGAGTTTACCATTGATTATTTTATATTTATCTTTACCTCAATGTAATGTTTTTTTAAATGTAACATTATATATTTTGAAATTGTAAAATTTCATTATGTTCATGAATTAAAAATTTACTTTTTAAAATTGTAATTTTTTAAATTGCATTAATGGAATCAATAGCTTAAAAAACTTTTTCTTTTGAAAGTTGTACCTTTTACCTAGTAAATTGTAATTCTCATTTAATTAGATGACAACAAATATTTTTTAAGGGCACTAAAAGTAGAGGTCAGAGGTTCCCCTTATTAACCCCCATTTTATAAGTGCATGCTAGTTTACAACTATAAAACCTAAAGCTATAGGTGGAAGAGTTTTGTATGGAAAAGATGTGAATTCCCACATTAGATATGAAAAACCCTGACATGACTTACAAATGAAGACATATGTGAGTGTAAAAATGACATTTGGTAGAAAATGAAGAAACACTTCGTCAAGACCTAACACAAACATAAAACCAAAATCTTATATGCCCCAAACTTGGTATACCCAGTCATTTGACTAGGAGAATCTATATGCGCCATATGGAAAAAAAATGTCGTGAATGTACTAAGGAAGAGTTCCCAATAGATCCACAACACCTAAAGGCCAAGAGTTATCCAACCACTTAAATAGAGAGACCTTTGGTCATCATTTTTTATCAATGTTTTGATCTCTTGTAGGACAAGAAGGGGCTACAAGTGTCAACAAAGCCATGGAAATTGATGATCATTGTAGGGCTACAAATGTTTTGATCACTTAAATAGTAGGTCAAAAAATTAAAGCGGTTTCTATTGTTGAATTAAATCATTTATTTTTTATTGTTTTGGTTGGATTTTAACTTAGAAATTCTTTTGATCTCATCATTGTATTATACAAACAATAATTCTAACTATAATTGGAGGCTTTGATATCACTATGTCATTGTATAAAATGTTAATATCATTATCATTTTATAAAATGTTTCAAAAGAACTTAGTTCAATGGTTCTCTATACAAATTATTTGTTCAATGAGCTTTATCCATGCACTGTAGTTCAAGGTTAAGTGAATAGGAAACCAAGATCATTTGGTCTCATTAGCGAGAAGACTGCATTAAATGTTTCAAGGTTTTTGGAGGCTTTGATATCACTATGTCATTGTATAAAATGTTAATATCATTATCATTTTATAAAATGTTTCAAAAGAACTTAGTTCAATGGTTCTCTATACAAATTATTTGTTCAATGAGCTTTATCCATGCACTGTAGTTCAAGGTTAAGTGAATAGGAAACCAAGATCATTTGGTCTCATTAGCGAGAAGACTGCATTAAATGTTTCAAGGTTTTTGGAGGCTTTGATATCACTATGTCATTGTATAAAATGTTAATATCATTATCATTTTATAAAATGTTTCAAAAGAACTTAGTTCAATGGTTCTCTATACAAATTATTTGTTCAATGAGCTTTATCCATGCACTGTAGTTCAAGGTTAAGTGAATAGGAAACCAAGATCATTTGGTCTCATTAGCGAGAAGACTGCATTAAATGTTTCAAGGTTTTTGGAATGCAACCTTCTTAATCCTGACTCCTAAGGTTGTTACTTGTAGGAGAGAAACAATAGAGGTAGGTGACAGAGTAAATTATTGTTGTTAAAATATTATCTCGAGCTCTTTATAGAATATGTGGACAAGCAGATGATGATTTGAGCATTGCTTCTTTCTCACAACAACATTACATCTTTGCAACTATGCTTCTTTGCAGTGGAAACTAAAAGGGTTGATGGATATTTTTGTAAATGTTATAATGACAGTAAATTTTGTTTATAATTTTTATTAAATGGGTGTTGGGGTCACCAATCCACTCTATTGTCATTGATTCCTCCTTGACATGGTCAATTTCATCAAATAATCACCAATCCACCTGCATCATTAGAAAGCATTAAATTGCTACAACAATTATCCACAACACTCATCATCCAATACTTTTAGTGCCAACTATATATTCATATTAATAGTATTGATTATCATCAATAACTAAGTGCATTGTTATCATTTTACTTAATCGATTAAACATCTACCTAAATAGGTTATCTATATTATCTCAAGTAAACAACTTAAATGTTATATGATTGCTAAGGATAATTCGTCATCCATTATATATCAAAGAGATAGAGACTCACCACACCTATGTTTATAAGATAAGTTCTAAATTTTTCCAATCCAGATAAACAAGTTTGTTAAAAATAAATAAATCTTGATATTCAAAAGTTTGTTAAAAAAAATAAGACACTCAATTTGAATTTGAAATTATTTGATGATAGTTAAAATTAGAATTTAATACTTAATTTAAAGGAAAATATTGTCAAAAAAAATAAAAAAAAAATAGATGGAGTGAATTCATGGATAAAAGGCGTTAAATGCCTATAAATGTTAAGTATACAAATGGAAAACAATTGGACATAAAATAATTATCACCACAATTATTACAAAGTTAATCAATATTTTAATTGAATGATGAAATAATATATAATAATAAAGTAAAAATTGATTAATAAAATATAATATAATAATAGATATGTTAGTTTGCTTTTTCTTTTTAAATAATTTATATTTATATTTTTTTACAAATATTGAATATACTCTATTTAAAGTTCTTTTAAAAAAATTATATTTATAATTTTATAACATTAAATTTTAGATTACACATTTTTATAACATTATTCAATATACTTTATTTAAATTTCTTTAATTTCAGATTACATATTTTTATAACATTATTCAATATATTTTATTTAAATTTTAGATTACATATGTAGAGAAAAATTTATGGTTGATTATTTTAATTTTTATAATTAAAAAAACTCAAAAAAAACTTTTGCAATGTTATGAATTGTGCTAAATAAAAAATTAGAAGAAGACATATACAAATAAAAAAAATCATCATACCAATTAATGGGTAATGTTTTGATCAAATTCAGAATAAAATTAACCTAACTCGACAGTACAAGCAAAATTAAGATTTTCCAAAGATTGATTGGCAATGTATATACTTTTATGTGAGAGTTTATAAGTTTAAATCTTAGTGTTACATTGAAAAGTTGAGATTCACAATTCTTCACTTACAAATGAAAAACACGCACACAACCCAAAATGAAATAAGAACAATTTTTTCTTGAGTCAATAGCACGGTGACTACATTTAGACATACAAATCTGAATTTGATCTTGAATAATGAAAAATTCAATTTCTTCCATTATTTGTACAAATCAAATCAGAATATTGGTTCTCCGTATTCCATTCAATTCAAAACCTGTTAACATTTAGACATACAAATCCGAATTTGACCTTGAATAATGAAAAATTCAATTTCTTCCATTATTTGTCCAAATCAAATCAGAATATCGGTTCTTCGTATTCCATTAAATTCAAAACCTGTGCATAACAGTGAGCCTCCCTAACTTAAATCCATCTAGCTTATTGTTTCTGAAAATAGATATCTAAGACATGCACATCCTAAATAAAATTAAAATTGGGTCTACGCTTTCATTGCCTCAACCAACTATGAAATCTTCCCAGCCCATGATGGTTACTATGTTTTCCAATAAAGGTATGCAAAACTTCTATAATTTTCAGTAACATCTTAGAAACTAATGAGCTATAGTGTCCAATTCCAATAAGGGTATGCAAAACTTCTATAATTTTCAATAACATCTAATAAACTAATGAGCTATAGTGTCCAATTGAACACCATGCGAAATACATAACATTCCAACAACACAGATTTGTGAAACTAGGAAAAAAACAAAGTTTCAATCTGAATATCCTTTAGGCACTTTTCCATATCTCAAGCACACAATATTGTCATTTTTTAAGTATTGGTAAATGGTATAGAGTACAATTACTTTTCACTCTGATTGTTAAAATATGTTTTCTTTTTTACCCTTATGAAGACGATAATGTTGATTTTCTCAACAACATGAAGTAAACCAACCTAACAAGTAATTGATACATACCTCTCCACCCATAAAATTATATTTGATCTCAAACAGAAAGACAATATATCTTTCCATAATTATGAACCTCAGTTTGAATCCAATGCCTCTCTTCAAGCAAATTTCTTCTGAACAGTGATACTTTATGAAAACTTATGAAAAATTAGAAATGGCTAGTATAAACCCCTTAAATTATGATACATTATGAAAATTTGCAGTTTGAATCCAAGGCCTCTCTTCAATCAAATTCCTTATTAACATTGATACATTATGAAATTTAATTTGAAAATGGTTGGTGTAGACCTCCTAAATCATGATACATTATAAAAATTTGCAATTTGAATCCAAGGCCTCTCTTTAATCAAATTCCTTCTGAACAGTGATACATTATGAAAATTTGGAAATGCTTGGTGTAGACCTCCTAAATCATGATACATTATGAACATTTGCAAATGGCTGATCTAGACCTCTCAATCTATGGAATTATTTTTGAGCTCCATCTCAAAATTGATTCATATTTTCATACCGTTATAAACTATTTATAAAAGAGGCCACTGAATCTACAAAATTGTTCTAGATGGTCAACATTGACAGAGCCAACATCTTGATGACATTCCATAGGATTTTCGAAAGAAGGTCTTCAAAGGCATGGAGGGAAGTGTGCAAATGAACCAAAAAAACATAAAACAAAGCACCGAAGAAGCCCACTAAAGCACTGAACACATCATGAATCAACCTTATAGATCCGAGTGCTGAAATAACCAAATCTCTGACATACCCAATCACATAGTCCAAAATTATGGCAATCCCCTCCATTGCATTTTCCAAAACAACTAGAATTATTGATCTAGGCGCCCTCAATGTATGAATTAATGTCACTGATACCACTGCTATGATCCTAAACACAACATATGATAATATGAGACAGAGTGGCGGTTTAGAATGAGCCCAAAATGAAAGCGACTGAAGTGGGTTTGCCAGAAGGTTTCGAAGAGAGGATCCAAGATAGAGGGCTAATTATATTGGGGTGGGCACCTCATTCTCTCGCATCCTTCCATCGGTGCATTCCTCAATCATTGCGGGTGGAAATGTACACTGAAGAGCATGACCATGGGAATTCCCATGATCACTTGGCCCATATTTGCATATCAGCCTTATAACTCGAAGCTTCTGGAAGAACGCCTAGGGGTGGCCATAAGAATATGTGTAGGTTTGAACATTGTGCCAGATGAAGAAGAAGTGAGAAGGGAAGTGACCATGCTTCCGGGGGAGGAAAAATGAAAAACCATGAGAAGGAAAGCTCAGGAGCTGAGGAAGCATGCTAAAATGGTTGTGAACAAAGACGGATCTTCATTTACATACTTGCAGGATTTTGTTGGTGACATGCAACAACTGCACCAGAATAGAGATGGGATGCCAGAATTTGAAGGGTAAAGTGTATTATGCGATTATCGGTTCTAGGTCCTACTACACCTAGCAGTTCCAGCATCGCGGTTTCCAGCTCCTCCACTTGAGGCAGGGGTTTATTATTAAGGGAAGCGTTGGGTTTAAAGGCGGTGGGGGGAATTTTGAGGAGGAAAAGTCGGTGGGTTGAGCCAAATCCACGTCTCGTCCTGCATTTTCTTGAGTTTTGTAGGTTTGTTCGAAAATTGATAAAAGCGAGGGCTTTTGCGAAACAGAGGTGGTGGGGAACAAATCCCGAACACGAACATCTCGCAGGAACAGTTGACACACTGCAACCAGCGGTTTAGGCTGATCGGTTTTGACAACAAGGTTGAGCCTAAACCAGTGGTTTAGGTTGATAGGTATAAGGTTGAGTCTAAACCAATAGTTTAGGTTGACAGGTATTGCTTGTAATGTACCTCAAATTTGACATAAAGGTTTTTTTTTTTATGGTACATTAATCTCCAATTTTTTGTTTAATAGAATCGTAGAAAATGATATTTAAAGTTTACTCTAATTATAGATTGATATTCTACCTGTCATATGAGGATAATACTATACCAGACTAACTTCACACTTTATATGAGAGACTCCCAAAAGATTCTAGCACCTTTTCAACACATATATTTTTACATATAGATATTGATACATATACATATATCCATCTATATAAAGATGTATATTAGGATTTGAGTCTTAATTTATTTTTTTAATATCAGATTCTTCATATTTGCATGCAAGTTTATACCATTGACTTTGTAATAATAGAAAACCTATAAAAACTGTGTATATGTCAAGAGTTATATCCTTAGCATAACACATAGCATGTCATAGGTTAGTGATACCATTGACGATGTTCGAGTCGCTTAAACGAAATTTCTTTAAGGCTCAGTCGTGGTTAACACACTTTTAGTCATTCAACTTAAAGGTTTAAACAAGGCAATTCCCACGCAAATTCCTTTACAATTAACTCGTATCTAAGTCTCATCTCACCTATAGAGATATCAAAATGGTAAGCTAACTGAATGAATTAGCTAGTGACTGGTTAGTTTCAACTGGACAGTCACGAAGTGACTGTCATTAACTTTGCATCTTTGTTGGTAAGGGAAGGAGATGTACCTGTCATAAAGGAGTTAAGCCTTTATTCCTGTGATTAATAGGGGTCCTGTATGCGCCAGTCCCGATGGCTCTTCCACCTGACCTTCCTCAATCCCATCGTTCCAACTATGCCCTAGCACATGGCTCGACCAACCCCATACCTTCAGTGTTTATTCTGAGTAGTACATGCTCCCCTTAGGGTTAGGCGGTTCCTCCACTAACTTAGTGTTTTGTAATTTTGCCACTAACTTAGTGTAGTTTTCATCATTAATACCTGCCGTCCTTATTCTTTGTTCCAGGTCACTTTCTGCCTTGCTGACCTTTATTTCAAATAACCCATGGACCCTTTTGCTTAAAGCATCTGCTACCTTATTTTTTTTACCTTTGATATGTCTTACCTCAATGTCAAACTCGCTCAAGAAGGCTAGCCACCTTGCTTGTCTTGCATTAACATCTAGATAACATATATTTCACACCATTATTATCTGTCAATAATAGAAACTTTCTACCCATTATGTAGTGTCACCACATTTTTAAGGTGTGTATTACTGCTTCCAATTCTAAGTCATGAGTGACGTAATTTCACTCATGTTATTTTAATTTTCGGGACTCATAACAAATAACGTGTCCTTCTTGAGTTAGGACACCACCTAGTCCTTCTTTACTAGCATCAACACAGATGGTAAAGTCTTTATCTGGGTCTGCTACCTTCAAGAATGGTGCGGTTGTCAATAATTCCTTCAACTTGTTTAAACTATCTTGACACTTCTGTGACCAGTTAAAATTGGTCCCTTTCTTTTGTAATGACGTGAGAGGGTAGGCTATTTTCAAAAACCCCTCTATAAATCTGCGATAATATCTTGTGATTCCCATGAATGACTGGATATCCACTACATCCTTAGGTACCAACCATTTCATGATGGATTTTATTTTCTCAGGGTCGACTGCAATGCCTTCTGCAAAAATTACATGTCCTAGGTATTGTATTTTCTATTGATAAAAATTGCACTTATCAAATTTGGCGTCCAATTTGTGTTTCCTCGAAGTTTGCAGAACTATTCTTAAGTGTTCTTCATGTTCTTCTTCTTTTTTAGAATAGACCAGAATATCGTCGATAAATACCAGTACGAAATTGTCCAAGTACTGACTGAAGATACTTTTCATTAGACACATAAACGTGGCTGGTGTGTTAGTGAGTCTGAAAGGTATGACTATGAATTCATAGTGTCCATATCTTGTTCGAAAAGTTGTTTTGCTTATGTCCTTATCTTTTATCCTAACTTGATGATAACCGAATTATAAATCCAACTTCGAAAAGATCTTGGCTCCACCTACTTGATCAAACATATCATTTATCCTAGGTAAGGGGTACTTGTTCTTAATAGTCACTTTATTCAATTGTTTATAATCAATACATAGTCTTAGAGTACCATCTTTCTTTTTCACAAAGAGGGCTCATGCTCCCTATGGTGAAACACTCGGTCTAATATACTCTTTGTCCAACAATTCCTATAGCTGTACTTTTAATTTTGTCAATTCTGCTAAACTCATTCGGTAAGGTGCTTTAAAGATAGGAGCTGAACCAGGTAGAAGGTCCATGGAGAAGCTTATTTCCCTTCTAGGAGGTAATTCATGTATCTCATCGACAAACACGTCTCTGAATGCACGTAGGACAACAAAGTCTTCCAAGTTGGGTTTATCTTCTTTTTCTAACATATTCGTTATGTGGATGGCGTAAACTTGACAACCCTTTCTCATGCATTTCTTGAATTGCATTGATGTGACTTGTCTAATCGATACTGGTTTTGGTATACCTTGGGCTGTTCTAGTAGTGTCATAATCGTTTTTATAATTAAGTGTCTTTGTATAACAATCTAGAACTGCTTTGTGCTTTTCCAACCAATCCATTCTAATAATCACATCATAGGATCCTAGTGGTAGAATGTTCAGATTTGTTCTTATGTTTTGACCATCTAAACTGAACTCAAAATAAAAAATAAAGTCAACCACTTTCCTTTTTGTTCCTGTTGCTAGTTGTACCAACCATGATTTTGCATGTTTCACTTTATTAATTTTATTTGACTCTACCACACTAGGAGTGATATAGCTTAACATAGCTCCAGGGTCAATTAAAACAAAAATTCGAGTGTTATTGATTTTACCTTCGATTTCCACCACCGAGGGCTAGTGGTCAGCTTGCCAACCATCTACGGCTGCATTTATTCGATGCAGGCTTTTGCCCACATCACCCACCGTCGAGGCTTCCTGCAAATTATGAATAGTAGTTCTGTTTGCTATATTTATACGTTGACAGTTCCTCCTTAGATGAGGTTCTCCACATTCCCATCACTTCAATGGTTCACAGGGACTATCCCCAAACTTCTTTGTTCCCAGATTTACTGGTTTACCACTGCCTTGCGTAATTGGATAATTGGAGTGAAAGTATTTTCTAGGAAATCTTTTGGCTGCATTTCGATACGGAGCTGGTTGGTATCCCTTCTTTCGCTAGTTCATTCAGTCTTGTTTTTTATCCTTCCAAGTTTTGGGAAACTCTGCCCGCTGTTTGTACTGGTCGTAGCACATTCGTGCTTTCTTGAATACTTCACTCAAGGACTTGGGGTTGTCAAACTCAATTCTGTCCCTGTAGGATTGTGGTAAACAGCTTAGGAACCGTTGGATTTTTACCTTTTCTTCCCGGATATAAGGTACAAACCTTAGTAATTCCAGGAATTTGTTTATAAGATCCTCCAAACTAAGTCAGACCATTCCATCTGTTTCTCTTTTAAGCCCTTATCCAACTTCAGATCTTGCCACCAGATGATGGATTTTCCTTTCAGATTGTAAATGGCCATTCTGACCTTCATATTGATAGAATGGTTGTATATCTGGAAATATTTTTTGATGTCTAATAACCATGCTTCAACTTCCTCCCCTGTTCGAGATTCTCCATCAAAGGTAGTTGGTTTAATTTTCTTAAATTCTCCCTCTAAGTGGTCTACTTGTTTTCTCTTTCTGTCTTTTTTTGTTTTGTCCTCAGCTGAAGGTGTGCCTTTAGACGAACTGTCTCCTTTTTCTTCTTCAGACCCAGAGTTCTTGGAGGTCCTTTTACTGACCTCTTCTTCATTGTTATCGTCCTTTGGCTTTTTCTTTGTCACTATACTGCGCATTAGGACTTCATTTATTTCTTGTTGCTCATGCTGTGATTTCTTTAGTTTCTCATTGTTGTCTTTGAAAACCTGCAACTCAACAATGAGATTCCTCATTGTTTCCAGAACTTTAGTAGGTGAGCTTCTGTCACTATTCTGTCTTTGATTTTCAGGAAGTCTTTGCTTGGGATTCCCATCAATTCTGATTTATGCGTCGTCCTGTGCGGACATGATTAACAAAAAATAGAAAAGGGTTTTCTGTTTGCAGCAATAAAGGTTTATTAGTTTTATATAAACATAATTATATGCTAAGTAATCATATGGCCCTGTTAAAGGTCCAAGTGCTATAACCTTCACTCTTATACCATATGTAATGTACCTCAAATTTGAAAAATAAAATAAAATTTGATGGTACATTAATCTCCAATTTTTCGTTTAATAGAATCATAGAAAAGGATATTTAAAGTTTACTCTAATTATAGATTGATATTCTACCTATCATATGAGGATAATCCTATACCAGACTAACTTCACACTTTATATGAGAGACTCCCAAAAGATTCTAGCACCTTTTCAACACATATATTTTTACATATAGATATTAATACATATACATATCTCCACCTATATAATGATGTATACTAGGATTTGAGTCATAATTTCTTTTTTTAATATCGGACTCTTCATATTTGCGCGTAAGTTTATACCATTGACATTGTAATAATAGAACACCTATCAAAATTGTGTATACGTCGGGAGTTATATCCTTAGCATAACACGTAGCATGTCATAGGTTAGTGATACCATTGACGATGTCCGAGTCGCTTAAACAGAGTTTCTTTAAGGCTCAATCGTGGTTAAAAAACTTTTAGTCATCCAACTTAAAGGTTTAAACAAGGCAATTCCCACGCAAATTCCTTTACAACTAACTCGTAACTAAGTCTCGTCTCACCGATAGAGATAATGGAATGGTAAGCTAATTGAACGAATTAGTTAGTGACTGGCTAGTTTCAACTGGATAGTCATGAAGTGACTGTCATTAACTTCACATATTTGTTAGTAAGGGAAGGAGATGTACCTGTCAGAAAGGAGTTAAGGCTCTATTCCTGTGATTAATAGGGTTCCTGTATGCGCCAGTCCCGATGGCTCTTCCACCTGACCTTCCTCAATCCTGTCATGCAAACTCTAGCCTAGCACATGGCGCGACCAAACCCGTACCTTAAATGTTTATTCTGAGTAGTACATGCTCCCCTTAGGGTTAGGTGGTTCCTCCCTTGCCATTGTGAGTCCAAAAGAGAATGGCTCTGTGTTTCGCTTCCTCAACAGGGAAGGAATATTGTCTTGGAGGTCAGTGCTTGGTGAAGTCGACGACATCCATTGACTTCCTGGTAAGCTTCCAAGAGGGATCTAATGTCCTTTTTTTTTTTAAATAAAGCAAAGTTTGGGGGTTCGTTATGGTGAAAGCCATTACATCCTGTAATTCTTATTTTGATTTTATTTACCTCTTCTCCTCAGCGATAATGTTTGATGTCCTTTGGGATCCTTTCTGTTCGGTAAGAACTTGGGTTACTGGGTTACTGATGTCTCGGGCCTTCCGAAAATATGACACCCTATCTCCCTATTTTATAACAGGTTCATTGCCTGTGTATTTCCCATTTGGTACAGTCTGTAGTTTAGGGTTTTTCATTGTATCCTTGTGTCACTATTCTTTACATCTTTGACTTATTGATTCACGTCGCGGTCTGATGTTTGCATTCTCATGAGATTTATTCTGGATTTGACCCTATGGGTAGTAGCAGTGTTGAATGTATATTAGAATAGTTCATAGAAAAATTCTTCCCCACGGCATGTAAAGGTTTGTGTTGGAGTTAAGTCTATCCCTTAACGTCCCCATCTTTATCTGTGGTTGATATATACTATTTGAATTCTGGTAGTGTGTTAGCAAGAAGATTATCTCTCTTTAATGTTGAATTAGAGTACCCTCTACAAGTAAATAGTTGAATCTATGTATAACATTTTCCCTATGCCCTTCGATCTATTCGCATGAGGGGTTTGTTATGAAAGGTGTAGTTAAAAACCTTGCACTAGACTATTATTTAATTTTCGAAAGTAGTTGCTAAAAATATATATGATTTTTGTATTAATGATGGGACCTTGTTTGCTGCAAGGGGTACCCATCAGGAGTTCCAAGGACCATCCTACCCTCTGTTTGAATCGTCTATACAACTAGGACATGAGAACAGGAGGACTCCGGGACTTCGGGTCCTAAGTTAAGTACCACAAGACACGACTGTTGCTATCAATTTATCATTCAATTTAAGGTTAAAGTCTTACTCTTAATATTTACTAATGTTTTACAGTGGTAATTACTTACAGGGCTTACGACCACCCAAGGTACAGGTGTCGGCCCCTACCTGTCGTACAAAAAGGTATTCGGGTTCCGTGTAGTGATTCTCAACTAGCTCCTCAATTCTAAAGTATGGAGACCCTGGTTCTGTTCACAAATTTATCTCGATATTAAGTAAAGTTTTCTTTGTTTCGATTTCCTGTATCGATTGACCGAGGGTTAAACCCTGGTTTCTAGTTGATGCTCCACTATTGGGAGAGGATGCAATAATGCATGATGTAGGGAATAATTTTAAAAAAATTGGCCTGAAAGGATTTTGTATTATCAATTTTCAAGGGTTCCATCGTTGAATCCTTTTTCTTATGTAATCATATATGTAAACACCAGAGTTAGCGAAACTGAAATCCAAGTTTAGTGATTCAAGAATTCTTTAATTTGATTATGCTTATTATTAAAGAGAACATATCGTTAATATATTTCCATGAGTTCTGTTTGTTACCTCTGCATTTTAATGTACTCAGAAAACTTTGTTTGAAACTACAGGAACCACCGTTTCTTGATTTCTCTATTGTCTGTATGAATCATCTCTCGTCGATGCAGTTTCACCTTTCGAGTTTATCCGACTGTGATTATCCAAGAAAGAGGGTTTCATATTTTCTAGATTACTGAGTTTTGTCGACCCTTGTCCTTCTAACAATTTCATTTTCCGGAATAGAATTGGGTTTCATTCCTTTAAATTCCCATTTGGTTTATGAAAACTATTAAGAGTAAAGTGTTTAATTGTTGTGTTAAAATTTCACATCTCAGGGCTTGAAATCGAATAAATACTACAGATATGTAAATTTAATTTTTTTCTTTTCTTTCATAATGACTCTCGACGAAGTTGAGTTGGAGTATCCTACCCCTGTATAGATAATAGATACAAGTTCAATGCATATATATGATATTGTACAAATTCCATTTGCATCATGCATCGATATTATGACAGTACTAAACCATTGTCTATCCTTCTATAGTAAGATAGAGGCATACATAACCCTTCATTCTCGTGTTAGAAAAATTCGTGGAATTATATCATCCGAAATTAGATTTAGGTTGACTTTTATTCCTTAGTTAGGGTCATTCTAGTATTCTTCACTTTTCTGGTTCTACTCGAGTTTGGATATCGAGGCAATTCAAAATAAACAACAGAGGGATCGAAGTGTAACACTAAACTGGGGAAAATTTTCCTACATATGTTTCTACCCATTAGAGCCTTTTATA
>JASDQU010104993.1:86218-104753 GCA_032191745.1 Picea mariana
TTATAAGTCTATTGTATTAATCCCAGTGAAATGGGAGCATAGAGAAAAGAAGGAAAAATTCTCAGTCGTCAATATGGGACGGGGAGAAAACAAGAGCCATTAGATCTCCGAGCCTTTGGTGGTTCGGCGATTCGACGCTCCGAGTAAGTTTGGTTGTTGTGGTATTGGAGCAGAGGAACTTTGAAGCTCAGAGTCCCGAATTAATATCAACCATAGATCAAGTAGAGTGGCATGGGTTGTTGATCTTCGAGCCTTTTGGGCATTCAAAACTTCAACTATTCGGCGAATTTGAGTCGTTGTCATTTGGAGGTAAGGAACTTCGTAGCCCAGAGTTCTGGATTACATATCCATCGTAGATCATGGAAGGATGGAGTAAAACCCAAAGCTCTGAATGTTCACGGAGTCCTAGATCTCTGAATAATGCCTTTTGGTTGTGCGTGTGATTCTAGCCCGAGGTGACATGCAATTCTGTCAAGGTAAAAAGTAGGGGGCTAGTGCCTATGGTTTAATTTAGAGGAGAAAAGTGACTCAGGTATAAGTTCCCAACGGGATTTTTATGGGGCCTGCAACAAAAACGAAAGGGCTTGTGTGTATCAGAGAAGGATCAAGCAAGGATTTGAGGGAGCCATTTCGGCTCTTGTGAATGATCCAGAGACCGGGAGGTCTCTTGTTTGCATCATATAGTCTTTTGAGGGTTGGAACAAGTATGTTACAGTCAGTAGCTTGAGGCATATTTGATGTTGTTACAGGGTTGTTATAGCCAACCAAGAGGGTAGTTTTGAGGGCTAAAAAGCTAGCCACAGTTGCGCATGAGGCCATGACTTGTTCTGAGCATAAGAGAAAGTACTAAAGGCATAAGGAGGAGTTGTAGCCTTGTTTTTGGTGGACAAAATATTGACTGCAACCTAAGGGAGTTACGCTGCAGGTGTCTAGGTCTTGGTGCAAGAAAGTACAGGGGCATATAAGGGTTTGGAAGGGATAATTAGTGCCCTAACCTATGGAAATGCAAATGCTCATCCTGCAGCAAGAAATGCAAAAGAAAAACCCAAAAAAGAAGAGACCTTGAAATGATCTTTTATGAAAATACATGAAAGTTGGAAATGAAATTTGAGAGTGTGGATGAAATAACAATTTTTTTTTTTGGGGGGGGGGCAAGGGATGAAAATGAAACCTCAATATTGAGCATGGGGAAATGCATGTCAAGAAATCCCACAAAAGAGTTGAAGATGAAATTATGAAGCAGGCACAACAAAAAGTTGAGAATGTGAATTCAAGTAAAACAAATGTCAACTCCAAACTGAAATACAATATTAGGTATTGAGTCCTAGTTGGAGGAAAAATGACCCATGGAACCACTGAATTTACAAAATTATGGTGTGTAAATGTATGTAAAAACATAAGTGCCAACCATCCATTACATTTTCATCTTCTTCGTTGATTGAATAGACAATAAATGGCAGATTCTAAGGTTGCATTTTTTTTTTTTTTTACATTGGCTATCCCTTTGCTAATTCTTATTTTGCAAGATGGTTGGTTAAATTTTCCCATCAAAATTTTAATGCAATGCCCTTCCCCCAATAAATACACAAAGAAATGGCACCAATAAGAACTAACTCTCATAACAACTCAAAGAGGGAATAAAGAAACTTGGACTAATGATGGAGGACTTGCAAATGAGTCACGTAGCAACAATCTAAGACCCTCAACGCAAATGCACAGTTGCAAAACTCTTCAATTTCCTTCAATTTTTCTGACCTTTTTTTTCAAAACTTTTCACGTTGTTTCATGTACACATTTATGTTTGTTGGGTTTTGCACATTTTTTTTTTTTTATATATGAAAACTCAGTGTTATATTTAGTTCCAACAATAAATAAGTAAGGCAATGCATGTAGTAAAACATTATGCATCTCACATAAACAAAATTAACCCTCGTCACTACACAAACAAAAACTTTGAAGTCATTGATTTTACATCTCATAACAACTCAAAGAGGGAATAAAGGAACTTGGACTAATGATGGAGGACTTGCAAATGAGTCATGTAGCAACAATCTAAGACCCTCAACGCAAATGCGCAGTTGCAAAACTCTTCAATTTCCTTCAATTTTTCTGACCTTTTTTTTCAAAACTTTTCACGTTGTTTCATGTACACATTTATGTTTGTTGGGTTTTGCACATTTTTTTTTTTTTATATATGAAAACTCAGTGTTATATTTAGTTCCAACAATAAATAAGTAAGGCAATGCATGTAGTAAAACATTATGCATCTCACATAAACAAAATTAACCCTCGTCACTACACAAACAAAAACTTTGAAGTCATTGATTTTACATCTCATAACAACTCAAAGAGGGAATAAAGGAACTTGGAATAATGATGGAGGACTTGCAAATGAGTCACGTAGCAACAATCTAAGACCCTCAACGCAAATGCGCAGTTGCAAAACTCTTCAATTTCCTTCAATTTTTCTGACCTTTTTTTTCAAAACTTTTCATGTTGTTTCATGTACACATTTATGTTTGTTGGGTTTTGCACATTTTTTTTTTATATATATGAAAACAGAGATGAAAACTCAGTGTTATATTTAGTTCCAACAATAAATAAGTAAGGCAATGCATGTAGTAAAACATTATGCATCTCACATAAACAAAATTAACCCTCGTCACTACACAAACAAAAACTTTGAAGTCATTGATTTTACATCAAAATACTTTATATATATATAGTGATACACACATGATTATAATTGTAATGACACTAACAATTATCAAAGGCACCCTAAGGTATTGGGTAGTATAAATTAACCCAATGGCATGAACTTCTAAATACTTTCCTCTTCTTTCAAAAAATTCAGAAAGGCTCCCAACCCCATCTCAAGTGAAAATCCCGTCAAACAATCAACAAAGCATGCAAAGATTCAAGAGCATGTTCTTCCATGATTTAAAAAAAGTTAGCTATAGATATAAAAGAAGCTGTATCTTACTCATTATCTTATACCTAGAATTTACCAAAGCACAACCAAAGAATGAGGCGCCAAGGAAAAAACTATAAGGTCGAAATTGTTTTTGAGTGAGGAAGAAGGAATCTAAAACGAAAAAAATTAATACCCACTACGTATGAAGGACGTGGGTAAGAGGAAAGAAACATGGGCTTTATCCCCACAAATCAACCACTAATAAATCACTTACAAAAATAGAAAATAAGTATGGAAAAATGTGTTTTAAGAGAATGAAATATAGTTCAGTTCAATTCCCTTGGGGTTAAGATGGATCTAGGTAGAGCAATTAAAAGTTTAACCACAAATTTATTTATTTATAAATTAATGAGAGGTATATCTGAAGCATAAAAAAACACATAGAACTTTTGTCACAGATCTGGGAATGCATAAAAAAACAAAGTAAAATATAAGGGTTCTTACATGTTAACTAGGGTCGAGTTGTGATGCGAATGGAAATGTCATATTTTGACGAATATCGAGGTAGGTATTCGGGTGCTAGCTCTGTAAACATAGAAGAATGGCGAGCACAGAGAGGAATCGCAGAAACATTCATGAGCAATCATATTTGAGCGGGAGGAATGGAAGAAATAGTCATGAGCGATCGTATTTGGGCGGGGGCAAGCAAGCATATGAAGAAACCAAAATCATAGTCGAAATCAAATCAATTTAGGAGGGTACATAATTACGTCATATGTGTGGAAGGCGAATAGAATGCAGGTTGATGGAAAGAGGACCACCCAAAGAGGTCCACCTAGAAAGGGGACGGGTAGGGGTAGGTGATTGGAGTTTCTTACACGGGATTGGTACAATGGAGAGGGGACAGGTCGCTGGCCAAAGTTCCATATAGGATTCATACACTTAAAATGAAAGCCAACAAAGGTGCACCTCATTTGGTTTTTATCCTATGCCTAAACATTTATAACGCAAAAAAGTGAGCGATATGGACCAGACATATTATTATTTTTCTCCATTACAGTTCAACAACAATAATTGTTTTGAATAATGTACCGAAAGGAAGTGGTCGTGTGCAGGAAAAATAACATAAACAGAAGAGTAGATATTAAAATATAGGAGGGATTCAGAGGAGAACGCAAGAGGATATAAAGATACATAACAGAAAAAAGTGAACGATATCGACCAGGCATATTTTTTTTTTCTCTAGACAATTCGACAACAATAATTGTTTTCATTATTGTATTTTGAATCGACAACAATAATCATTTTCATTATTTTATTTTGAGTCGAGTATAATGCAAAGCCGACCATCTCTCTTCTCAGCCACTGTCATACTTCTCGTTCAGACAAAGTTAGTAAACAGAGAACCAATACATAAGAAAATGTTAATCCCTCTTGAAATACTAGAAATGCCGACTAATTTGTTACAATTTCTTTGATAAAGAACTCTCTTTTAGTGTAGGGCGAGGAAAAAAGTAATGAGGCAAGCACTTCTCAAGTCATGATGAAATTTAGAAAACAAGAAAGATGGAACGAAAGTAAACTTAAGGAAATAATTTTGGGTTGTAACTGAATGTAAAGAATCTGTCCCATAAAGAAAGAAATTGCAATACTTGTAGAGATATGTTCGGCGTGCCGTGCCCAATCGTCGGTTGAATTATTTTATTTTTTATGGCGTTTGTGTGACCATTCCCTTGTTAATAGTTGGAAATTTATTAAATAATTCCTCCATTCCATGAATGGAATCAATTTTTCGTGGACTGGACTTTAGAGCTAACATATAAATAGGATGGCGAGGTGACTTTTTGTTTATTGTCGTGTAGTTTTGTTGCAGAGATGCATCTCATTGTAGTCTCTTCTCTTCTTAGTGTGTGATTTGGTTTTCTGAAGGATCTGAGAAAAATGGACTTAAATGATGATTAAGAAACACGCCCAATAGACTCAGATCATATGTATATAAAAATTCCCCAAAACTAAACAAAAAAAATGCTCTATAAAAAAAAAACTCTGTTTTTTTAAGGTTCTGTTTCTAATGAAAAAAAATACAGTAACACAGAGGAAAACAAAAAACGCTACAAAAAAATTACAGTAGCAGGACTCTATTGCATAAAGCAATGCAGCAAAATACAACACAACAGTCTCTGTTACATAAACAAATTTTACGTTGCATAAAAGACTCTGCCTGTTGTATAAAAGAAAAGTTACAACATAGATTACAACAGTGTGAGACTAAACTAAACAAAACTGTATATTACTAGAGCTTTCAATCCTTTTTACACTTGCAATAAGATTAAACAACCTAAAGTTTAAATAACACACAACACAACTGCGTTGAGAGCCAGAGCTACTGTTTAGGGAAAAAAAACTTGGCAAATCATATCAAACACTTGGAATTTTTACAAAATACACCTAGAGCTCAGTAACCGTCCAGATGCCCAACAATCAACGCCAGAGCGACTGTTTAGGAAAAAAAAAGGTGGTAACTTGTCATTTTTACAAAATACACCTCGAGTTCAGTAACCCTCTAGATGCCCAACAAATGCCTAAGAACTAGGCATCATTTATTTCACTTTTTCTATGATAATCACACTGAGTCCAAATAGAGAAGTTGTCTTACGTAAATTAATTGAATGAAGTGTTGTGCTATGATTATTTTAGTGTTGCTTGCAGCCTCGTTAGGTGAGGCTGCTCGAATTTTCAGCTTCAACCCTTTCTCTCTCAATAGCGACTCTCAGATTAAAGCTACTGTTGCAAGTAGTTATACATCAGTCATGGAAATGACACCTGAGAAGGTTGTCCTGGAGATGAACGAATGCCTTAGCAGAAGAACGAACCTTGAGAAGCATCTTGGTCTAGAGGCTAACTTAAAACGGAATGTATCGGCAAAGCCGAAGGCTTCAGATCAGCGCTCTCATCAACTTCTTCAGACAATCCTTCGTTCTCTAAAATTTAATGTCATTCAACATGAAGATAATTTTTTTCTATCATTTGAACCATTAGGCCACAACCCTGGGATTGGTCAGGAGAATCTACCTAGATCGATGCAATGTATGGCATAAGCTGGCGAAGCCATTGAATCGCATGCTAATATTTGGAAAATAAGATCTCACAATTAGCTTTTGTAATAGGCTATTGTATTGCTTTACAAACATGCATGCGATGGCTAGTTTGTATTGTCTCTGATATTATACGAAGTATTGTGCAGTTAACAGTTCAAATCAGAATACGGTGCAAGGTTTTATATATGAAATAAAACATTTTCCTCAAATTTTTCTTCTATCAGTAGCGATATTTTCCTTTGGGATATGAATATATCTCTTTCATGGTACATGGAAATTTTACTCGTCTCTTAAAACGATACATGGCATTAACACCATGGCAATTTCATGGTACATGGCATTAACACTGGCTTACCTGCATCAGACAAGCTGCAAAAACGGAAACCAATATGGCCCAGAAGGGCAAGGGTCGTTGGATCCAGGCATTGACCTAGAGGATATCGTGATGTGATGGGAATATGTGCGTTTAACATGCCAGGACCATGGGAGTATGTGCGTCTAACATGCCAGGACCATCGTATCAAACATGTGGTGATGTGCTTCCATGTGGATGGCGGACAATGCGATCTATGTGTATGTGTATGGTGATGGTTACCATCAATGTTGGAATTTCAATTTTATCTTATCTGTCAAGTGAAATTTTGATGACGGTCATTTGTTTTTCATGTTCGTTATTTTATTTTTTACTCCAAATTCATGAATGTTAAATTGTCTTGTGTTGTTATATGTAAATATGAGTAGATCAATGAACTAGGAATCCAAATTCATAAGTGTCAAATTATCTTGTGCTGTTATATGTAAATTTGAGTAGGTTAATGAACTAGGAGTATGGAATAATTAAATTTCAAGGATTGAGATTCTGAAACTAATAAAATTTTGTTTACTGCTATATTTAATCCTTCAACTAACCTTTTTTCAACCCCTTTTCAGTGTGAGGCCTAGGTAAGTGACACACTATAGTAAGCTAAGCACCTAGAATTTATGATGGAAACTGAAGGGTTGAGATTTTTTATATGGGTAAATTTTGACTTGTGGATTTTGTATCATTGAGATTTTTTATACGGGTAAATTTTGACTTGTGGATTTTGTATCCACTTGTCAAATACCTCTAAAAACCAAAAAAAACGTCATGTGAGACCTTAAATTCCAAACCTAGTTACCATAGTAAATATCATATGAATATATGCATGCACAGACAGAGTCTTAATGACTTTTGCTCCCCCTTCCTATCTATATATGTACTTGATTCTATGTGAAAGTGGTAATAATTTATGAATTTCTATGCTTGATATTGCTCCCCCTTACGATCTATATATGTACTTAATTCTATGTGAAAGTAGTAATAATTTATGAATTTCTATGTTGAGCTGGTAGTTTCGGAATTTGTATTCTAAGAAAGGGAAGTAAATGTCACTGATTACTCCTACATGAATGATACCGAGATTCCTCAAAATGATTATATGAGTTTGGTAGCATCTTTTTGTGCCCGATGCAAGTGACGGTTTTCTAGGCCGGTGACATATTTCTGTACACAAAGCAACATGCAAGTGACTGCACCAGTTAGCATAACGTATACGTATGAATCTGCGTCAGTATCCACCCACTAGATGGGTCGATGCCTATAATGGTCCAGCCAGTGAAAATACCATCTAGTCAGCTCCAGGGTTGGAATTTGATGGCCAAAATGCCGTCAGAGGCCATTTTGCCCGTCAAATACGACCAAGTGTGGCATGTGACCGTCTCCAGAAACGAGTATGGAAATTCACAAAATGTATTTATAACGGGTTATTAACTTTGTAAAACGTCATTAATACATGCACCGTTGTCATGTGCTGGAGGTAAGTCCGAATTTCAATAGCTAGTGCTAGTTAATGATTTGCACCCACCACCATTTACTCTCTATTGGTTACCGGACAATGTAAATTGAACCTTCAATAACTACATTGTGGAGTTTGGACTCGGTGGCAAGTTGCAACTTGCAAATCTAGTTTAGATTCACTTCACCTTGGGATAACGTGTGATAGGGGAAAGTTGAAAGTTGAAACCGCTTTTGAAAGCAGGGTGTTCTTCTTGAAATTGGATTACATTGTAACCTATAACCCACCTCCTATCACCCCTATTCCATCCAGGTTGTTGCTAGTTGCCACCTTCATTGTTGTTCACATTAATCGTAGCCTCGGTAGAAGTGGGTAGCACCAAGCAACACCAGATAACCTTCAGCAATGGATAATGTGACCTTCCCTTCCCCTACAGGCTCTCTTATTGGAAAGGATGCGGCTACACGTGTTGTGCACAACCAATAATCAAGTATCATTATTTCTCTGTGCTCTTGGAAGAATTTAGTAGCATTTCATAACATCACTGGAATCTTTTGAAAATATTTCTCTAACTTTGTTCCTAACTCAAACCTTTCAACCTCTTATTATTTCTTTCATCGAACTTGAATATATTGCTCGCTCGTTTCAGATAGTCATGTTGCTCTATGGATTTTTTAATAAACCAGGAGGGTTGTATCCAAAAAGTATCAAGAAAATTCATTCGTCCATGCAGACCACACTACAATCACCATTAATTACAGAGGCATACTTATTAACAGTGAGAGACATCTCCTTCCAAGAATCCTTTAGTCTTTAATTGCTAGAAACTGGTTGATATTTGTTGTCGAGTTTCAAAGAAAATAATCATTCATTTTATTGTTGATACCTCCATTTCCTTCTCCCACAACACTTTGGCCGGTTGCATCGGTTTTTCCCATCAGTTAGCTATATCGTCCTTGCCTTAATACTCAATGCCAACGTTGATCTCAAGGAAAATTTTATTTCCATTGTTGTTTGTATTGTTACATTGAACTTGCAAAAAGATGTTATATAATGGGTATATGGTTGTTGAAAACTCTTGTTTCAACCTTGGACTAAGCTATCACAATATCTCTACAAAATTTATTCTGTTACAATTGAAGAGTCAACCTTGATTCAAGTTGTTGTTTACAAGTTTTGATGACAGACTACCAAGTTTTGGGTTGGCTCTTCAATAAGCCTAGGGTTTCAATCAATTTGTCTTCTCGTTTATTTTTTCCATTTGACACATTTCAAAGGCCGAATGAAGATTGATCACAAGTCCACAAGTTTGGCTTGATTAACAGAGCAATTCAACCTCATTTTTTTATATTTCATACATTGCAAGGGTGGATGGTGCATGGGAAAAATATGTGGAAGAGGGTGGAGATCTATCAAATAACCAATACATAGTGGCTTCCCTTACATGATTTTATTATAGTGAAATTGATCGATTTATTAACACTAGCATATGATCAAGCATCAAATGGAAAAAAAAAACACCTTCAATGGCTCCATCCTGAAACTCATTGATTGAAAAAAGGCACCTTCAATGGCTCCATCTTGAAATTGATTGATTGTAGCATGTGGTTGAGCATCAAATGAAAAAATAAATGATTACAATGGCTTCATCTCAACCATGGTTGCCTTTGCTCCATAATCTCAAGCTTTTTGACAATGACACTATGTTGTTCTTGCAATTTGACATTTTCATCAAAGCTTATGTTCCTCAACACATGTAGTAGTAGATGATGAGATTATCTATCAAGTATGTAGGCCATTTTAATGTAGAAAAAAGTTTATCTATATATATATATATATATATTTTATTTTATTTTTTATTTTATTTCTTCGTGTTTGTGTTTATATTGGGAGAAAAAGTTCCTGTTATATATGAAAACAATTTATGCCAAATAAATCAAAAATAAACTTTGTTTCAGTTACATTTATTGTAGGGATTTTTCTTTTTCTTTATGGGAGTATAATGTTGTATATATATTCTTCTTGTTGTTCATGTTAAATATGAAAACAATATTTTCCAAATAAACATATCTTCCAAGTTTAAATATATAATTTTCAATTTTCTATCACTATTTCATGATTTTCCAAGTTCAAATATATAATTTTCAATTTTCAATCACTATTTCATGATTTAGTTTGAAAAAATTTGAAAAATTGATATAAACATTTTCTTAATCGCTTAAACATGAAATAGATTTTAAAAATTTATATTTACTAAATTTCTTATATTCACTTTTGAGGCATGATGTTGTTGTCTGTATATTTCTGTATAAGTTTTTGATGATTTTCTTTGTGTTTTTACATAACATCTTGGAATATTAATCTACATGCTAGAGGTGGATTGTTTTTTGAACTCCAAACCTCTGGGATTTTTTTGTCAACTCAAAGGTAATTTATGTTGTGCCCTAAACATTTCAATGATTTAAATATAATAAGCAATTTATATATCCCTATTTTTTCAATATCTAGAATCTCTTTACATAGCAAACAAATGTATACATGTGGTTAGTTGAATCTACCTTGTTGTGAAGATTAATGTAGGGATGAAAAGTTTTGTTTCTTGCATTAAACTAGTTGAATTTTCTTAAAAATCTTGGCAAGCATAGTTTCTCAATATGCCTGAAATAAGTACATGTGAAATTGATCTCTAGCCTACCAACTCCAAAGGTGACTGCTCAACTTTAAGTTGAGCACACCATTTTGTTATGTAAGCTTGAAGGTTAAATTTTTTAATATAACTTCAATTATTGAAGGGTTATCTTATCAAAACTTCATTGTTGAAGGGCACAAATTTAGACATAACTTTTTTTGATGGATAATACAAATACCCAAAACGTCAAAAAAATATTGTTTGACGGGTAAAGAGGAATCCAAATTCCAACCCTGGTAAGCTCCAACACCTATCCAAATTAGGATTCTGGATAACTTTTAGACGAAAACATATCTATCCTAAAATACAAGGAAAAATATGATTCATTCGGTTGGTACTAATAATTGTATGTGCGTTCAACCGTATGCACAAGCTAGGCGAAAAAAATCAATAATGCAACATTTCAGTGGAAAAGAGATTGGTTGGGTTGGGCTAGGTTGGGCTATTCAGTTGCGTATATGGGAGTAGAATGCAAGAGCTTCTGAGTGTGGTTCCAATCCTTCTCAGCTAAATGGAGATGTCTTAACTAACACATTATTAAAAAAATTAATATATTTTTAATGAATTTTAATTCAATAACAACCTCATCCTAAATTATCAATTTATATAATTTATATACGTAATAAGAACCTTGAATATCGATTTACGATTTATTCAATTGAGAAATATCACAAATAAATTAAGCATTTAGATATAAAGTACGTATAATTGGTTGGTTTTTAATAATTTAGTTACATATATACTTTCCATACAGATGGAAAAAAACCTTTTTTTTATGCTAAGTATTGTATTCAAGGAAAGAAAAGAGTGGCACGCAACAGTTATAAATTTAGACGTGTTGTGGGAGGGATATGGGCGGGATACGTTTTTTAGCATTTTTTTTCAAATTTTCGTCGTCTTTCATGGCGGTTTTTTGTTTATAGAAATTGGTTTTTTCGGGTCCCCCTAGATGGGAACCTTGTGATTTCCCCCCTTGCCTAGGTGGTTTTGTCTGAGCTTTCTACCCTTCCCACTTTTGTTTTCTTTTATGCGATTTGATGACCAGTTATTTTGTCTTTACTGCTTGATTCTCGGGAAGAACTAGAGGTAGGGGCCCACGATATTTGTTTGGTTAATTGGTTCAGTGGTGACATTCCTTTGTGAAGCTGGCAACTCCTAGGATGGAGTTTGAAGCAAGTGGTTTACTGGGCGAGTCCAATGAGGAGGAATGGAACCGTGAGGGTCTTTTCAAGGCTGTTGATGAGTTATGTGGTTTAAATGAAACTCATAAGCATTTAGGAACCTCTTTAAACTCTTCGGAACCGTCACCTCCTGCATTATCATCTTCGTCTTCTTTTGGTCTTGCTCCCTGTGATAACAAAGTCTTGAACATCCAGTCCTCTCGGCCTCTTGTTACTGAAGAGCGGTTTCTAACAACAAGTAATGCTCGAATGAGTTTTTTTCAGGAGGTTGGTAACAAGGGTGGTAGTGGTATAACTCGTAAGGACATTTGGCCTATCAAGGATCCCTCCTTGAATCGTGTTCCGTGTGATATTGAGAGACATAAGAGTTCTAGAACCAGGAAAGCTGCCAGAGCCTAGAAGCCAAAAAAAACACGTCGCCAACTGGTTATAGGTATGGACGTCGGGCTCAAGGAGACGTGTCAGCTTGCACTTTGTGCACTGGTAGGACATTTCGCTTATAAACATAAGTGTGATTTATCCTTTTTGGACTAGATGGAGGTTTGGCTTTCCCGGCTTGGTTATATTTCGACCTATACGACACTAACATGTGGATCGTTTAGCCTTCTTTTTAAGACTCCTGAGGATGCAGAGAGAATTTTAAAACATTTCTAGGATTACAAGGGTGGTAGCCTTATGTTGAAACGGTGGAGAACGGGCTTTAATCCGACTACTGAGTACTTTAGTTACAGGCATGTTTGGGTGTTGTTACCGGGACTTCCCTTGAATCTCTAGAACTTACCTACGTTTACGGCCATTGGGAATTTACTTGGTCGTTTCTTGAAAAATGATGAAACATGTCTTCTCTCGACAGATAAATGTATGGCGCGAGTGCTGGTTGAGTTAGAATTGCATGTAGGTCTAATGGACTCCATTGAACTGGAGTGGAGAGGACAAGTTTCGGTCCAACAATTGGACTATCTTAGTATGCCAATTAGGTGTTCTTCCTATCGAAAAACAGGCCACCTTAGGAAGGATTTTCACCCTTCTTTTACTTCCACAGAGGAGGGAGACAACCTATTTTCTAGCTCAATAGACCTGCTATATATGGATGATATCTTGGTTGGACAAAACCCATTGGTCACAGGTGTTATAGAGGACTTGGAGGTGACTATGGATGGCGCTTTCAACACACTCATGGGTAAGCTCAATTTCTTTTTCCCTTCACTTTTTTTAAAGATCTCCTTATGGGAAAGAGACTTTCTGGGGAATTCCGCTCTTTTATATGCATTCTCTTCGGGTTCTTTTGGGAAGGGGACAGACACTGTGGTTGGGGAAGTGGTTTTAGGGTCCAAAATCAAGTATTGGCTGGCTCATTAAATACCACTCAGGTTTCTGTGGCGTTAGACTCTTTGAACTCTCTCCCTACTGCCTTATCCTTGCAACCTTTTCCCTTGACTATTT
Source organism: Picea mariana (assembly GCA_032191745.1). Lineage (NCBI taxonomy): Eukaryota > Viridiplantae > Streptophyta > Pinopsida > Pinales > Pinaceae > Picea > Picea mariana. Next base: position 99,361 of record JASDQU010104993.1, read on the forward strand.
CGACTGGTTATGATCCTCCCTTGGCACCTGTTAACGAGTCATTAGCTACTTCTTCACATGATCCATCATATACGATTCCCCTCTAGACCCTTTTGGGAATCGAGGATTTTGACAATCCTCTTTGCGATTCTGTTGATTCTTTGTTGTCTGAAAGATCGCTTTTAAATAGGAAGCTGGCCTAGTCAAGAGGATTGAGCACAGAGGTGTCTCCTATTAAAACAAGGAGCGCTCAGAAAAAACAAGAGCTAGGCTATTCTACCATCGATTTACCATCATCTTGTTCAGTGGAAAAAGGGGCGCTTAGAGGCATGAAATCCCTTGCGAGGGCTAAGTAATGGTCCTCCTTTCCTTAAATGTTAGAGGGGTGGGGGTCCCCTAAAACTGCCCACCATGTGAAGGTTAATCTCTTCTTCTAAACCGGATCTAATATTCCTTCAGGAAACTCTTGTGGATGAGGAAAAAGCTAGGAATTTTTTGAATGCATTGTGTCCTTCATGGAAGCTCTCTACTGTGAGCTCGAAGGGGAAGTCGGGAGGGCTCCTGGTGGCATGGAACCCTTATCTATTGGATTTTCAACCTTTCTTATGTGTTGGTGGTATTCTATTGACAAATGTTCATATTCGCGACAACAGAAGAATAAGATTTATAAATATGTATGGTCCATGCTTTGGACGCTGAACATTCTGGGAGAATTTGAAAGTAGTGGACTTCTTGATCGGCAAAATTTGATTATTGCAAGAGAATTCAATTTTACGACTGGATCTGATGAAGTTTGGGGGCCTTTGGGCTTGATCGATTCACAGGCACAATGTTTCAAAGATCTGTTCTTGAGACACCACGTAATTGACATTAAGCCTGCGGAGGTGGTCCTAACTTGGAGTAACTGCAAGATGGGGAAGGAAAAATTTTCTAAAAGACTAGACAGAGTCTATGCATCTGCAAAATCGCTTGAAGATTCGACACTATTCAGATCTTGGGTCGATCAACATTACATTTTTGGCCATGCACCAGTTCTCTTTCAAATTGATTTTGGGGTCAATTCGGTGTCTTACCTTTTTAAGTTCAATTTGGTACTGCTGAAGGATGGAAACTTTGGGGAAATGGTCAAAGACGTGTGGAACTCTACACAGGACTTAATGGGAGGCAGCGCACAGTCTAGATTAGTAGGGAAGTTAAAATCTTTGAAGGATAGAGTGAGAAAGTGGCTAGTTAGCAAGAAGAAAAGTGATCAACAGATTTATACTCAGCATGAAAAGGATATTGCGATATTGATAAAAGAAATTCTAGACCATCCCCTTCAGACTAAACCACTCATTTGATTAAATACACTCATAAAAGAGAGGAATGGATTGTTATTGGTCAAGCAGGAATTGTGGCGCCAGAAGAGCCGGGCAAATTGGATCCTGTCGGGTGACAAGAATACCAAATTTTTCCATAAGTATGCAAGCTACAGACATAACAAAAAACATATTTGGGAGGTTAAGAATGAATTAGATCAAATTTTTATAGGGCAGGAGGCTATTAAGGGAGAATCTTTGAGACATTTCAGTATCTTTTACAAAGAATCACATCTCTCGATTGTGGATCAGATTGAGGCGGTGAGATTATATCCCAGATTGACAACAGATGAGGAGATACAAGCTCTTGAAAAGCCGGTCTCGAAGGCGGAGATTCTTGATGTTCTAAAGGGGTTTACCAAAGACAAGAGTCCCGGTCCTGATGGTTAGACAATAGAGTTTTTATTACATTTCTTTGACTTGATTGCAGATGACCTATGGGAGGTTGTCGAAGATTCACACACTTTTGTTATGGTTAATAGATCTTTGAATTCAACGTTTATAGCTCTTATTCCAAAAGTCAATGGACCGGCTTCCTTTGGTGACTACAGGCTAATTGCCTTGTGTAATATTTGCTATAAAATAATAACGAAGATATTAGCTACTTGGATAATACCTATATTGTCCCGTACTCTCTCAGTTGAACAATTTGGTTTTCTTAGAGGTATACAAATAATTGACGCCATACGCACAACTCAAGAGTGTATTCATAACATTAAGGTGAAAAAATTCCAAGCGATGATCCTAAAGATTGACTTGAAGAAGGCTTATGACAATATTAGTTGGGATTATATCAGACTTGTTTTATTACAGTGCGGCTTTGGTCTTCCGACAACCAACTGGATTATGGGATGTATTACATCGACCACCTATGATGTTCTCATCAATGGAGAGCCTACTGATTTTTTCAATGGGGGAAGAGGTCTTAGACAGGGGTGTCCTCTGCCACCTCTTCTTTTTATCCTAATTATGGAAGGTTTGAGTCTGGCCTTAAAAAAAAGACAAGAAGAAGGATTAGTGACTGGTATTAAGGTAACTAGATTATTACAGGTTCTACACCTCCTTTTTGTTGATAACATCCTCATAATGACAAATGCATCTGTAAATGAGTGGTCAGAGATCAATAGGCTCTTGGATATCTTTTGCAATGCCAATGGATTGATGATCAATCCACATAAATCATCTTCCTATTAGTCTGGGGTGCAATCAATAGTCTTAGATGCTATAAAATCTTTCTTTCCTTTTGAAATTTATCACTTGGCATCGAGTTTTAAATATCTGGGTTATTTTCTAAAAGATGATAGGTACAAGGCAGTGGGTTGGGATTGATTGCTAAAAATATTTGAGTCCAGAATCACTCACTGGTGTAATAGGTGGTTGACTTTCGGGGGCCGACTAGTCTTGGTTAAGGCTGTCCTGGAAAGCCAACCAGTCTATTGGCTGGCCTTAGCTGATATTCCATCCTCGATCCTACATATAATTCGACAAGTCACATTTAAGTTTCTTTGGAATGGCAATAAAAAAAGAAAAGGATATCATCTATGTAGTTGGAAATATATTGCCAGGCCAAAAAGATTTGGGGGATGGGGTCTGCGAAACCTTTTTAGCTTCAGTCGAGCGATGGCTGCTAATACTCTATGGAGGGTATTAATGGGTGATGGACTTTGGCAGCGGATTATCAAAGCTAAGTATCTTTCATCTTTCTATGTTGAGCATTGGCTTAGAATGGTGCTAGTGTCTGGATCTTCCGGCTCACAGACTTGGAAGTACCTACAGAAATCAATGAATATTTTACTCCATTGGATTGCCTGGTATCCAGGTTCTGGCACTTTGATAGTCATTGGGAGAGATTCGATTATAGGAATGGGAGAATATGCCATGTTATCTGAAGGTCTTATTTCAGCTTTAAATCATCGAGGGATCCATTATTTATTCCAATCACAAGGGGTGTCGAGACCAGGAAGCATCGGGGACTTTTGGGTATCTAGCGATGATTTAGATTTGCAAGGGATACTTTCACAGGAATGGAAGACTTATAGAAGGGAGATCATCAATAATGGCATAAAACTTCGACTTGGGTCAGATGTACTGAAGTGGACTGGTGACTCTTCAAGAAGGATTACCACTAAAAATGTTTATGAGGCAGTTGAATATAGGAAACATGCCTTCCGTATCAGAGGCTAGAGAAAGGTGCTTTGGCAATGGGACTGTCCTAAAAAACTAAAGTTGTTCTCTTGGTTTGTGACAGAAAATAAGGTGCTCACTTGGGATAATCTACAACGAAGGGGCTTTATTGGGCCGGGTCTTTTCCCTTTATGTATGAAGGAGGAGGAATCAGTATTCCATTTATTTTCTTTATCCCTTTTTAGAAGGAGGTATGGACTGAAGTAACAAACAAATTATCTCTTACAAGAATATGGACTAGCACATTTATTCCTGACTGCTACAAGAATTGGAGAACTCTCAAAACAAGTTATCCTACTCTCTTGGCATTCATTGTTTGGTATCTATGGAGGGAAAGAAATGGTGCAATATTCGATAGTGGGAAACCATTTGTTCAGAAGGTGGTTATACTATCTCTCTCGACAATAAAAGATTATAAATTGTCTCCTAGGAAGAAAAAAGTTCGGAAGATTACAAAGAATCCTGAGACTAGGTTTTTGGTGGGGTGGTTTGATGGTGCAGCTTGTACAAATGGTTTAAATAGTGGAGCAGAAGGTGTCCTCCGGATAAATGAGAACATAATTTATAAATGGTACTTAAATTGTGGCTCGGGTACAAACACCAGAGCGGAGCTTCTTAGTGCATGGGCACTTCTAGTATTGACCATTTGCTTTGACATCATGGAGTTCTTTGTACAGGGTGACTCGAGGATCATTATTGATTGGCTGACTGGCAGTGGTCAACTAAATGTATTATCAGTGGAGCGTTGGAAGGACAGGATTGTTGAATTAAAATCACATCTTCAGGCTATTACTTTCCAGCATGTTTATCCTGAAGACAACACTGAGGTAGAAAATCTTTCAAAGATGGCCCTAAATAAGTTGTATGGGAAAATAGAATTTTTCCAATGTGTGGGAGATCATGAAGGCCCACATATATTCTTAGATATTTTCTAGTTTTCAAGTTATCACCAATGGTCATCTTTTAATATATTTTTGGATGATTATGCTGTAATATACTCAATTGATGGTACTGATCGGTAATACAGTATCACAATAGTTTTGTCAATGTTGACATTTTGATGGAAAGTCTGTTTGGTTATTAGGGGACCTATTTCTTGATATGTTGTAGTAGTTGCCGATGAAACACTATATGTACGGAACCATTTATATCTCTATCTAAATATAAAGTGGAATGTGGAATTTTTTTGTGGGAAAAAACCTTTTGTGTATATTGAACAATGACAATATACTTCTTATATCTAACAAGTTTCTACCCTCGGGAGGTATTGCGCTATGCGACCTTGTTTATAATTGAGATCTCCCATTTTTGAAAACAATTTCGCACTGCTGACGTCAAAAAGACGAAGTTGGCAGGTGACAGTGTCATGCTTGTTATTTTAATTTGAAAAAATTGAAAATATGCTTTCAAAATTTTTTAAAATAGAAATATCATACTTACCATTCTAATTGGAAAAAATGGAAGATATGCTTTCAAAGTTTTTACAAAAGATGTTTATTATTCTAATTTGAAAAATGGAAAGCATAATTGAAACTTCTTAAATTTGAAAAAATTGAAAATATATTCGCGAAGCTATTAGGAACAAGAAATATTTTTGTTGTACGAAGAATCCGAAAACGAGATGTGTTTCGCTCTCATGTTATCTCATAAGCGGAATCCGAGAATAACAAACAATGTGAAGTGATGGAAATAAGATGTAAGCAACTGTGAAAATATACTTTCGAAGCTTTTTGAAATAGTAAATATTTTTGTTGCAAGAAGAGTACGACAACAAGAAATCATGTGTTTCTTTTGTGTTATTTCATCTGAAGAATCCGACAATAATAATGTGAAATAATGGATAATAAGATGTAATCCACCGTGAGTACCCTG
>JASDQU010104993.1:120466-134120 GCA_032191745.1 Picea mariana
ATATATATATATATATATATATATATATATATATATATATATATATACACACACACACATTTCTATTTCTTCGTGTTTGTGTTTATATTGGGACAAAAAGTTCCTGTTATATATGAAAACAATTTATGCCAAATAAATCTAAAATAAAGTTAGTTCCAGTTACATTTATTGTAAGGATTTTTCTTTTTCTTTATGCGAGTATAATGTTGTATATATATTCTTCTTGTTGTTCATGTTAAATATGAAAACAATATTTTCCAAATAAACCTATTTTCCAAGTTTAAATATATAATTTTCAATTTTCTATCACTATTTCATGATTTTCCAAGTTCAAATATATAATTTTCAATTTTCAATCACTATTTCATGATTTAGTTTGAAAATTTTTGAAATTTTGATATAAACATTTTCTTAACCGCTTAAACATGAAATAGATTTTAAAAATTTATATTTTCTAAATTTCTTATATTCACTTTTGAGGCATGATGTTGTTGTCTCTATATTTTTGTATAAGTTTTTGATGATTTTCTTTGTGTTTTTACATAACATCTTGGAATATCAATCTACATGCTAGAGGTGAATTGTTTTTTGAACTCCAAACCTATGGGATTTTTATGTCAACTCAAAGGTAATTTATGTTGTGCCCTAAACATTTCAATGATTTAAATATAATAAGCATTTTATATATCCCTATTTTTTCAAGATCTAGAATCTCTTTACATAGCATACAAATGTATACATATAGTTAGCTGAATCTACCTTGTTGTGAAGATTAATGTAGGGATGAAAAGTTTTGTTTCTTGCGTTAAACTAGTTGAATTTTCTTAAAAATCTTGGCAAGCATAGTTTCTCAGTATGCCTGAAATAAGTACATGTGAAATTGATCTCTAGCCTACCAACTCCAAAGGTGACTTGTCAACTTTAAGTTGAGCACACCATTTTGTTATGTAAGCTTGAAGGTTAAATTTTTTAATATAATTTCAATTATTGAAGGGTTATCTTATCAAAACTTCATTGTTGAAGGGCACAAATTTAGACATAACTTTTTTTGACGAGTAATACAAATATCCAAAACATCAAAAAAATATTGTTTGACGGGTAAAGAGGAATCCAAATTCCAACCCTGGTCAACTCCAACACCTATCCAAATTAGGATTCTGGATAACTTTTAGACGGAAAGAAATCTATCCTGAAATACAAGAAAAAATATGATTCGTTCGATTGGTACTAATAATTGTATGTGCATTCAACCTTATGCACAAGCTAGGTGAAAAAAATCAATAATGCAATATTTCAGTGGAAAAGAGATTGGTTGGGTTGGGTCGGGTTGGGCTATTCAGCTGCGTATATGGGAGTAGAATGCAAGAGCTTCTGAGTGTGGTTCCAATCCTTCTCAGCTAAATGGAGGAGTCTTAACTAACACATTATTAAAAAAATTAATATATTTTTAATGAATTTTAATTCAATAACAACCTCATCCTAAATTATCAATTTATATAATTTATATACGTAATAAGAACCTGGAATATCGATTTACGATTTATTCAATTGAGAAAGCTCACAAATAAATTAAGCATTTAGATATAAAGTACGTATAATTGGTTTGGTTTTTAATAATTTAGTTACATATATACTTTTCATACAGATGGAAAAAACCTTTTTTTTATGCTAAGTATTGTATTCAAGGAAAGAAAAGAGTGGCATGCAACAATTATAACTTTAGACGTGTTGTGGGAGGGAGATGGGCGGCATACTTTTTTTAGCATTTTTTTTCAAATTTTCGTCGTCTTTCATGGAGGTTTTCTTTTTATAGAAATTGGTTTTTCGGGTCCCCCTGGATGGGAACCTTGTGATTTCCCCCCTTGCCTGGGTGGTTTTGTCTGGGCTTTCTACCCTTCCCACTTTTGTTTTCTTTTATGCGATTTGATGACCATTTATTTTGTCTTTACTACTTGACTCTCAGGAAGAACTGGAGGTAGGGGCCCACGATATTTGTTTGGTTAACTGGTTCAGTGGTGACATTCCTTTGTGAAGCTGGCAACTCCTAGGATGGAGTTTGAAGCAAGTGGTTTAATGGGTGATTCCAACGAGGAGGAATGAGACTGTGAGGGTCTTTTCAAGGCTGTTGATGAGTTATGTGGTTTAAATGACGCTCATAAGTATTTAGGAACCTCTTTAAACTTTTTGGAACCGTCACCTCCTGCATTATCATCTCCGTCTTCCTTTGGTCTTGCTCCCTGTGATAACAAAGTCTTGAACATCCAGTCCTCTCGACCTCTTGTTACTGAAGAGCGGTTTGTAACAACAAGTAATGCTCGAATGAGTTTTTTTCAGGAGGTTGGTAACAAGGGTGGTAGTGGTATAACTCGTAAGGACATTTGGCCTATCAAGGATCCCTCCTCGAATCGTGTTCCGTGTGATATTGAGAGACATAAGAGTTCTAGAACCAGGAAAGCTACTAGAGCCTGGAAGCCGAAAAAAACACGTCGTCGACTGGTTATAGGTATGGACGTCGGGCTCGAGGAGACGTGTCAGCTTGCACTTTCTGCACTGGTAGGACATTTCACTTATAAACATAAGTGTCATTTATCCTTCTTGGACTAGATGAAGGAGGTTTGAATTTCTTAGCTTGGTTATATCCCGACCTATATGACGCTAACCTATGGATGGTTCAGCCTTCTTTTTAAGACTCCTGAGGATGCAGAGAGCATTTTAAAACATTTTTGGGATTACAAGGGTGGTAGCCTTATGTTGAAACGGTGGAGAACGGGCTTTAATCTGACTACTGAGTACTTTAGTTACAAGCATGTTTGGGTGTTGTTACCGGGACTGCCCTTAAATCTCTGGAAATTACCTGCGCTTACGACCATTGGGAATTTACTTGGTTGTTTCTTGAAAAATGATGAAACATGTCTTCTCTCGACAGATAAACGTATGGCGCGAGTGCTGGTTGAGTTAGACTTGCATGCGGGTCTAATGGACTCCATTGAACTAGAGTGGAGAGGACAAGTTTCGGTCCAATGATTGGACTATCTTGGTCTGCCATTTAGGTGTTCTTCTTGCCGACAAACGGGCCACCTTAGGAAGGATTGTCACCCTTCTTTTACTTCCACAGAGGAGGGAGATGACCTGTTTTCTAGCTCAATAGACCTGCTATATATGGATGAAATCCTGGTTGGATAGAACCCATTGGTCACAGGTGTTACAAAGGACTTGGAGGTGACTATGGATGGCGCTTTCATCACGCTCATGGGTAAGCTCAATTTCTTTTTCCCTTCACTTTTTTTAAAGATCTCCTTATGGGAAAGAGACTTTCTAAGGAATTCTTCTCTTTTACATGCATTCTCTTCGGGTTCTTCTGGGAAGGGGACGAACACTGTGGCTGGGGAAGTGGTTTTAGGGGTCCAAAATCAAGTATTGGTTGGCTCATTAAATACCACTCAGGTTTCTATGGCGTTAGACTCTTTGAACTCTCTCCCTACTGCCTTATCCTCGCAACCTTTTCCCTTGACTATTTCGACTGGTTCTTATCCTCCCTTGGCACCTGTTAATGATTCATTAGCTACTTCTTCACACGAGCCATCATATACGATTCCCCTCCAGACCTTTTTGGGAACGGAGGCTTTTGACAATCCGCTTTGCGATTCTGTTGATTCTTTGTTGTCTAAAAGACCGCTTTTAAATAGGAAGTTGGCCTGGTCAAGAGGATTGAGCACAGAGGTGTCTCCTATTAAAACAAGGAGTGCTCAGAAAAAACAAGAGCTGGGCTATTCTACCATCGATTTACCATCATCTTGTTCAGTGGAAAAAGGGGTGCTTAGAGGCATGAAATCCCTTGCGAGGGCTAAGTCATGGTCCTCCTTTCCTTAAATGTTAGAGGGGTCGGGGTCCCCTAAAACTGCCCACCATGTGAAGGTTAATCTCTTCTTCTAAACCGGATCTAATATTCCTTCAGGAAACTCTTGTGGATGAAGAAAAAGCTAGGAATTTTTTGAATGCATTGTGTCCTTCATGGAAGCTCTCTGTTGTGAGCTCGAAGGGGAAGTCCGGAGGGCTCCTGGTGGCATGGAACCCTTATCTGTTGGATTTTCAACCTTTCTTATGTGTTGGTGGTATTCTATTGACAGATGTTCATATTCCCGACAACAGAAGAATAAGCTTTATAAATATTTATGGTCCATGCTCTGGACGCAGAACATTCTGGGAGAATTTGAAAGCTAGTGGACTTCTTGATCGACGAAATTTTATTATTGCAAGAGACTTCAATTTTACGACTGGGTCTGATGAAGTTTGGGGGCCTTCAGGCTTGATAGATTCACAGGCACAATGTTTCAAAGATTTGTTCTTGAGACACCACGTAATTGACATTAAGCCTGCAGTGGTTGTCCTAACTTGGAGTAACTGCAAGATGGGGAAGGAAAATTTTTCTAAAAGACTAGACAGAGTCTATGCATCTGCAGAATTGCTTGAAGATTCGACATTGTTCAGATCTTGGGTCGATCAACATTACATTTCTAACCATGCACCAGTTCTCTTTCAAATTGATTTTGGGGTCAAGTCGGTGTCTTACCCTTTTAAGTTCAATTCGGTACTGCTGAAGGATGGAAAATTTGGGGAAATGGTCAAAGATGTGTGGAACTCTACACAGGACTTAACGGGAGGCAGCACATAGTCCAGATTAGTAGGGAAGTTAAAATCTTTGAAGGATAGAGTGAGAAAGTGGCTAGTTAGAAAGAAGAAAAGTGATCAACATATTTATACTCAGCATGAAAAGGATATTGCGATATTGATAAAAGAAAGTCTAGACCATCCCCTTCAGATTGAACCACTCATTCGATTAAATACACTCATAAAAGAGAGGAACAGATTGTTATTGGCCAAGCAGGAATTGTGGCGCCAGAAGAGTCGGGCAAATTGGATCCCGTCAAGTGACAAGAATACCAAATTTTTCCATAAGTATGCAAGCTACAAACGTAACAAAAAACATATTTGGGAGGTTAAGAATGAATTAGATCAAGTTTTTATAGGGCATGAGGCTATTAAGGGAGAAGCTTTGAGACATTTTAGTACCTTTTACAAAGAATCACATCTCTCGATTGTGGATCAGATTGAGGCGGTGAGATTATATCCCAGATTGACAACAAATCAGGAGGTACAAGCTCTTGAAAAGCCGGTCTTGAAGGCAGAGATTCTTGATGTTCTAAAGGGGTTTACCAAGAATAAGAGTCCCGATCCTGATGGTTGGACAATAGAGTTTTTATTACATTTCTTTGACTTGATTGCAGATGACCTATGGGAGGTTGTCGAAGACTCACACACTTCTGGTATGGTTAATAGATCTTTGAATTCAACATTTATAGCTCTTATTCCAAAAGTCAATGGATTGGCTTCCTTTGGTGACTACAGGCCAATTGCCTTGTGTAATCTCTACTATAAGATAATAACGAAGATATTAGCTACTCGGATAATACCTATATTGTCCTGTACTCTCTCAGTTGAACAGTTTGGTTTTCTTAGAGGTAGACAAATAATTGACGCCATACACACAACTCAAGAGTGTATTCATAAAATTAAGGTGAAAAAATTCCAAGCGATGATCCTAAAGATTGACTTGAAGAAGGCTTATGACAATATTAGTTGGGATTATATCAGACTTGTTTTATTACAGTGCGGCTTTGGTCTTCCGATGACCAACTGGATTATGGGATGTATTACATCGGCCACCTATGATGTTCTCATCAATGGAGAGCCTACTGATTTTTTCAATGGGGGAAGAGGTCTTAGACAGGGGTGTCCTCTTCCACCTCTTCTTTTTATCCTAATTATGGAAGGTTTGAGTCTGGCCTTAAAAAAAAGACAAGAAGAAGGATTGGTGATTGGTATTAAGGTAACTAGATTGTTACGGGTTCTACACCTCCTTTTTGTTGATAACATCCTCATAATGACAAATGCATCTGTAAATGAGTGGTCAGAGATCAATAGGCTCTTGGTTATCTTCTGCAATGCCACTGGATTGATGATCAATCCACATAAATCATATTTCTATCAGTCTGGGGTGCAATCAGTAGTCTTAGATGCTATAAAATATTTCTTTCCTTTTGAAATTTATCACTTGGCATCGAGTTTTAAATATCTGGGTTATTTTCTAAAAGATGATAGGTACAAGGCAGTGGATTGGGATTGATTGCTAAAAACATTTGAGTCCAGAATCACTCACCGGTGTAATAGGTGGTTGACTTTCGGGGTCCGACTAGTCTTGGTTAAGGCTGTCCTGGAAAGCCAACCAGTCTATTGGCTGGCCTTAGTTGATATTCTATCCTCAATCCTACATAGAATTCGACAAGTCACATTTAAGTTTCTTTGGAATGGCAATAAAAAAAGAAAATGATATCATCTATGTAGTTGGAAATATATTGCCAGGCCAAAAAGATTTGGGGGATGGGGTCTGTGAAATCTTTTTAGCTTCAGTCGAGCGATGGCTGCTAATACTCTATGGAGGGTATTAATGGGTGATGGACTTTGGCAGCGGATTATCAAAGCTAAGTATCTTTCATCTTTCTCTGTTGAGCATTGGCTTAGAATGGTGCTAGCGTCCGGATCTTCCAGCTCACAGACTTGGAAGTACCTACAGAAATCAATGAATATTTTACTCCACTGGATTGCCTGGTATCCAGGTTCTGGCACTTTGATGGTCATTGGGAGAGATTCGATTATAGGAATGGGAGAATATGCCATGTTATCTGAAGGTCTTATTTCGGCTTTAAATCATCGAGGGATCCATTATTTATTCCAAGCACAAGGGGTGTCGAGACTAGGAAGCATCGGGGACTTTTGGGTATCTAGCGATGATTTAGATTTGCAGGGGATACTTGCACAGGAATGGTAGACATATAGAAGGGAGATCATCAATAATGGCATAAAAATTCGACCTGGGTCAGATGTACTGAAATGGATTGGTGACTCTTCGGGAAGGATTACCGCTAAAAATGTTTATGAAGCAGTTGAATGTAGGAAACATGCCTTCCGTATCAGAGGCTGGAGAAAGGCGCTTTGGCAATGGGACTGTCCTCAAAAACTAAAGTTGTTCTCTTGGTTTGTGGCAAAAAATAAAGTGCTCACTTGGGATAATCTACAATGAAGGGGCTTTATTGGGTCGAGTCTTTGCCCTTTATGTATGAAGGAGAATGAATCGGTATTCCATTTATTTTCTGTATGCCCTTTTTGGAAGGAGGTATGGACTAAAGTAACAAACAAATTATCTCTTACAGGAATATGGACTGGCACATCTATTCCTGACTACTACAAGAATTGGAGAACTCTCAAAACAAGTTATCCTACTCTCCCGACATTCATTGTTTGGTATCTATGGAGGGAAAGAAATGGTGCAATATTCGATAGTGGGAAACCATTTGTTCAGAAGGTGGTTATACTATCTCTCTCGACAATAAAAGATTATAAATTGTCTCCTAGGAAGAGAAAAGTTTGGAAGATTACAAAGAATCCTGAGACTAGGTTTTTGGTGGGGTGGTTTGATGGTGCAGCTTGTACAAATGGTTTAAATAGTAGAGCAGGAGGTGTCCTCTGGATAAATGAGAACATAATTTATAAATGGTACTTAAATTGTGGCTCAGGTACAAACACCAGAGCAGAGCTTCTTAGTGCATGGGCACTTCTAGCATTGGCCATTTGCTTTGACATCATGGAGTTCTTTGTACAAGGTGACTCGAGGATCATTATTGATTGGCTGACTGGCAGTGGTCAACTAAATGTATTATCAGTGGAGTGCTGGAAGGACAGGATTGTTGAATTAAAATCACATCTTCAGGCTATTACTTTCCAGCATGTTTATCGTGAAGACAACACTGAGGCAGACAATCTTTCAAAGATGACCTTAAATAAGCTGCCTGGGAAAATAGAATTTTTCCAATATGTGGGAGATCATGAAGGCCCACATATATTCTTAGATATTTTCTAGTTTTCGAGTTGGTCATCTTTTAATATATTTTTGGATGATTACGCTGTAATAGACTCAATTGATGGTACTGGTATCACAATAGTTTTGTCAACGTTGACATTTTGATGGAAAGTCTATTTGGTTATTAGGCAAACTATTTCTTGATATGTTGTAGTAGTTGCCGATGAAACACTATATGTATGGAATGGTTTATATCTCTATATAAATATAAAGTGGAATGTGGAATTTTTTGTGGAAAAAAAAAATGGAAAAAACCTTGTGTGTATATTGAACAATGACAATATACTTCTTATATCTAACAAGTTTCTACCCTCGGGAGGTATTGCGCTACGCGGCCTTGATACTCACATTTGTAAAAACAATTTCGCACTGTATACTCACGACTTGAAAAGCTGACGTCATAAAGACGAGGTTGGCAGGTGACCTCATCAATAGTTAGTGTCCCCAAACTTTCGGGGTAATTAAATATATATATTAATTTTTGAAATAACTTTTTAAAACAAGAAAGGAGGAAAAGTCAGTTTAAAGGCATTGCAATGTGGATGGAGGAAAGGAGGAAAAGTGGCAGTAGACTGGAAAATCAAGTAATGTCAGGATTACTTTATATAAAGAAAACACGGATTGGTGACGTGGAGCGCTACCGACTATCCAGAAAACACGGATTACTTTATATAAAGAAAACACGGATTGGTGACGTGGAGCGCTACCGACTATCCATGACTCGACTAACTTCGTTTATAAACGACAAATGGTAGGTGGCTCCAAAATACGACCAATGCAACTTTCCTATAATTTTCTGAAGTTTGCTTCAAGTTTTCCTACTACGGCCGACTATGGGTTGCCTTTATCATGAATGAACGGATGGCAGTAGGCAACCGAGTCCGAGGGTTCACCTTTGCTTCAACCCGAGCGGCCAGTGTCATCTCAGAATCTGCGCAGACCCTCCCACTCTAATGCCTTAGAAAGTATTACGCTGTCATGGCCAATACAACATATATATCGTCCGAGGGTTCACCTTTGCTTGACGATTTTAAGTGAGATAATGTTGATAAAGTGGATTTATAGAAGCAAAAATATAATAATAGGAAAGGATAGGATGTGGAGGATATTATGAAAAAATATTGTATTTATTATTTTAATTTTAAAAATCTGAATATATATATAAATCAGAAAAATTATATTTGTTATTTTTATTTAAAAAATATGAAAATACATTTTTTAATATTTTAAAAAGAATAAAAATCATGGCCTAATTTTAATTTGGAATAAATTAAAAACATATTTTCATAATTCATAAATTTTAGAAAGCAAAAAATCATGTTTGTTATTTTAATTTGAAAAAATTGAAAATATTCCCCCAGATGGGGTGATAATGCGGTCTACGCGGCGAACTGTGGGAGCTGGCAGCGGCTATTTGGACACGGGGTCACGTGAAGAGCCCGTGCCACCCTCCCCGACGATTAATTAGTTTTTATTATGATGAGAAGGGCCATTAACGCAGGCTTTAATGCAGACGTCCTTCCAGTTTGGCATTTTGGCATAAGGTGGTTTGCAATGTTAGTTATTCGTCGTCGTTGGTCTCCCGCAGAGCTTTCTCTGCAGCTGCTTCTGTGTAATCCTGCCCACACTCTTTGCCTCTAGCTTGGCCCTGGTTATTCTCTGACCCTTCGTCCCCACAGGTTGCTCCGGATCGCCTCAGCCCGAAGCACTGGTTGGACCATGACTCGTCCAAGGGGAAGACCGAGGAGGGGTTCGCCTTGGAAGCCTCGGCGACCCTCAGTCTCCCCTTCCGACTCGCCTTCCAACAGCTCTTCTCCCTGACTCCAGTCTGGGCATTTCTCGGCGTCTTCTCATGACCTAGAGAATTCACAATTCATATGCTTGGCAATAGTGCCCAGGACGCCAATCTCTCCTTAGCGGCACCTTCTCAGTCCATCGATGAATCCCTCTATCCGTGCGTCCGCCCTCGATCCCCTGAGCTTTATGGGAGACGATGAGAATCCTCAGCATACCTCTCGGGGGGCTGGGCCTCCACCCCATGACTCCTTCACAACTGCTCAGGTTCGGGATAATCTGGCTGCTCTTTATGATCTGGTATTTGGTATCCGCTAGGGCGTGGAGGACCTCAATTACCGTCTTTAGGAAACAAACGCCAAAGTGGAGCTCTTCCTTCGCACTCTCACTTCTTTGTAGGACTCTCTCATATCAAGCCCGACTGAGGATGCTCCAATGGAGGAGCTGGCAGCAGCGACAGACGCAGGCAGGGAAACACTGCCAGAGAGCAAGGCCGACGACATTATGGGCGACGTGGAAGATGGAAAGATTTGGGCAGACCAGCCTACGTGCATGGTGGAGGAGGAGCCTTGGCTGGGGGATCTCCAGGCCAAGTGGCCAGATAGTTAGCCTTGTCCGCTTTTCAGTCTTAGATGGTCAGCAGTTTATCTGGTAACTCTTTTGCTATGGCATATAGTGCAATCGTAGATGTAAACTTTTATGTTTCAGATGGAACACAGTAGTACTGTTAAGTTTTTGGGGTCTCTCGGGTGAGCTGGACTGGTTTCCCCTTTGTTGGGGTAGTCCTGCACCCTCAGTACGAACATCTTTGTATTTTGCCACATGACTTTGATCCTGGAAGGAACTTAATATATATTTTCTTACTTACCAAAAAAAAATTGAAAATATTTTCTCAAAATTAAAAAAAAATAAAAATATCATACTTACCATTCTAATTGGAAAAAATGGAAGATATGCTTTCAAACTTTTACAAAAGGTGTTTATTATTCTAATTTGAAAAAAGGAAAGCATAATGGAAACTTCTTAAATTTGAAAAAATTGAAAATATATTCGCGAAGTTATTAGTAACAAGAAATATTTTCGTTGTACGAAGAATCCTAAAACGAGATATGTTTTTCTTTCATGTTATCTCATAAGCAGAATCCGAGAATAATAAACAATGTGAAGTGATGGAAATAAGATGTAACCAACTGTGAAAATATACTTTGGAAGCTTTTAGAAATAATAAATATTTTTGTGTTAAGAAGAGTACGACAACAAGAAATCATGTGTTTCTTTTGCGTTATCTCATCTGAAGAATACGACAATAATCATGTGAAATGAGTACCCTGGGCATAAAAGTTTGTGAGTTACAACAGCGAGACGTCAGAGAATAAGATATGATTCAAATTCAGTCTCATCAGAAAACGCAAGACATGACTTTCCCATGATCTCAGTGCATGATCTGCACAGCAGCCGAAGACGATTAAACAACCAGGACAAATTAATGTGGATGGTCTGCACAACAGGCAAGGAGGATTGAACAACTCAAGTAAATTAATGTCGACAATGTGCACATGTGGCTCAGAAATAATGTTTTTCAATATATATATATATATAGGTAATAAACTGTTCTTCAATACGTTTTAAATTATATATTAGACTTAATTTGTCAAAGATCACATTTCCTTAGAAATATCTGCCCGACCAAAACCTGTGTATCTTTTCCTCTTCATTCACTCTTGATGAAAATAGAAATCCTCATCTCTGAGCGAATTACAAGGGTTTTTTTTTTATAAATGTCTTTTTTTCCACCCAAAACCTGTATAACTTTTTTTTTCCATTCATGGAATCCAGATGAAACTATACTTCCTTTTCTTTGTTCTCTTTTGCCAACCAAAACGTGTATATTGCTCACATAGATACATTACATGTATATATAATTGGAGTGAGATTCAACTAATTCTAATCTTGGAGATTTAGGTGGAGAGAATATCTCAACAGTCTGCTACAAAACCTCAAGCCAATCCCCAAACTTAACACACAACATTAATGTGAACATTATCTCTAACATATCTTTGAAAATACAAGTCCTTTCATTTATTTTTCTTCCTTTGCCAACCAAAACCTGTGTATCTTTGAAAATCCAAATCCTTTCATTTATAGTATTTTCCCAACCAAAACTTGTATATCATTTCCTCTTCTTTCATTCATTATGTCTCTTTTTCCTACCAAAACTTATATATCTTTGAAAGTACAACTCCTTTCATTTCTTTGTCTTCTTTTCCCAACCAAAACCTCTATATCTTTGAAAATATAGTCCTTTCATTTGTCTTCTTTTTCCAACCAAACTTGCATATTCTTTCGTCTTCTTTCATTATGTATGGAGAAAAATACAAATCTTTTTTTTTAGTGAATTTTAAAGATTTATATTTTCTAAATGTCTTCTTTGCTTTTATGAGTAGCAAGTTCATGCATAAAATAATAGTAATTAATTAAAATTATTCTATAATAAATATTTTCTCTAATTTAATGTTCTTTTCCTTAATCACATCGATCCTTGTGATAATAACTAATCTATATAACTAAATGAGAAGATAACTAAAGATTCCAAGAGAATAGAGAAAAAGTAATGATAAGCATAGCGAATGGATAGCATTTGATGGGAACCACTACAATTTCCATAGTAAGTGGTGGCATAGTTTTTCATAACAATACACGTTAGGAAAGTGTAAGCATTCAATAGAGAGATTCTTAGTTTCTATAACAGTGGATGCAAAAGCACCTCATAGCATCGCTTGACAAGAAAAGTATAGGTTGGGGATTAAAGAACATTTTCATGTTTTCTAAAGCATTAGCATAAAAATCAACGTGGAGACTAATTTCCACAAAAAATTTATGGACTAAAATAGTCATCCAAAAATATGTGGTTCCACTCTTTTTGTTGCATCCAGGACTACGGGTGACGAGGACCTCTGTTATGTGGAAGGCTGTACTAAATGATTTTGAAGTGGTTGGGAATGGTTTAGCCTGGCAAGTTGGGTCTAGAACCCTGCTCAGGATTGGTCGCGACCCTTGGGTAGGCAGTTCTAGAGAGCACATACTCCTTGAAGAATTATGCTCAATTTTGGATCGAGGGGGGTACTTCTATCTGGAACGAGTTGGGGAAGCTCTCACCTCAAATGTTTGGCACCAAGGTTGGAAAGATGGAAGAATGTTAGGCTTAGTAGGGGGCGATGTATTTACTTGGGACCGGTATATCAGTGCTCTCAGGAGAGAAAATATTCGTATGTCTGATCGAGATGATGAAGTCCTTTGGGATGGGGATCCAAGAAGGGTTTATACCCCAAAACATGGTTATGTACAATTGAGTACTAAACTTTTGCAACAATACGTAAAGTGGTGGTGGAGAAAAATCTGGAAACAAAGGTGCCCAACTAATGGGAAAATTCTGGTCTTGTCTATTCTGGAGAAAAAAATTCCAACGTGGGAAAATCTACAAAAGAGACAATTCAATGGTCTGAGATGGTGTTTTCTATGTAAAGAAGAAGAGGAGACTATTTATCATCTATTAATACGATGTCCTTTTAGCACTTCAGTGTGGGCGGAAGTGAACAGTTTGAACAATTCCATTGGTGGTTGGAAAGGGGCATCCTTTGAGGACGCCTTGGAGGTTTGGCTCTTGCTAAGGACTCTGCAGGATATAAAGGCTTTTCCCTTCATTGTTGCATGCGGGATTTGTCTTACTCGGAACTCCTCTCTTTTTCGGGATGAGCTCAAGTCGTCATTCTGTGTGGAATCCTTGCACACTTAAAACCGATGGTTAGGGTGGGTCTTGGAAATTCTCAAGGGGTTCAGGAGGAATAGATAGACAGGGAGCGACCTTGGGCCTTTTTTGATGGGGCG
>JASDQU010104993.1:134168-145423 GCA_032191745.1 Picea mariana
TAAAATTGTTACTTTTATTTCTTGTGGAAAAATGTTGCAAAAATTTACAGGACTTTTGGGATTCCTTATTAGTCATCAATTGAGTGAACCAGATTCAAATTTGTAATATTTCTCGTCTTATGCCTATACTTGAGGAAGTCCCTAGGATTATCACTATTTTTGAATCTATATCTTTCTCTCACATCTACAGGGAACGGAAAAAAATGGCTAATAGGATTTCCAAAGAAGCCTCGCAGTTATATTATGGTAGTTGGCACATAACTAGACATTCAGTGGGGGGCAGTTTTGATTACCATATACCTTTTTAGGATGGTCTACTATAGGAGAGATTCCTCTCTTCTTGGAACTCTTAGAAAGAAAATGGGGTTTACCTGTATTGGCATAATTGTAAATCAATATATAAGAATTGTATTTTTTATTATTGTATATGGTATGTGAGAAACTATGACTCAGTATGTGAAAAGTGGGAAAGGAGGGTTTTTTTGGCTTTATGACACAACTGTTATTTTTGTTGAAACTTTCAGTAATGGAAGTGACTCCATCAAGATAATATATATGTGTCTATTTCTTCATAGTCAATATATATCTACGAATGCAATTTTGTACCAAATTAATGAAATTATGAACATTTTCTGGGAAAAAAAATTAGTCTACTGGCAATGTCATTCACCCGAGGATAGGCTCAAAAATGAAATTTCATAGGGTGGTAGTGAAGAAAGTCCAACATGGGTGGATTTTAGAACTAGAAAACTGATATCAATGATTTAATTCTGTAACCGAATGAGAAGGACCCAAAATACCAAGTTTTTCAAATTAGAGAGCCCTCAACAAATTATTAAATCACTTTTGGGAAGGCCTCACATGATGATTAAACAATGTTGATGTTCTAATGTTTAAACAATGTTATGACCTTTGCAAGCATGTTTTCAAGGAATCAATATCATAAAGGAATACAGGTGTAAGACTATCACTATATGGTGCTAATGTAATTTAAACAATAAGGGAATAGGTTTCTTCAAACTATGCAACCTTACCTCAAAATAAAACAATTGCAAAGCCTTTTCTTTAAAATTCAACACCAAAAAGTATTTTCTTTCTACAATTACCTAGAATATATATATAGTCAACATCATTACATTAGGTTAACAACATCCGATATAGTAATAAAAATAAAATTGAGAAAAAATTTATGACATCCAATATTACAAAGATATGAACACATCCTATATGTCAAACCTTTCACATTAACAACTTGAGGGTTGCCAATTGGCCCAACATGTTCCAAAGGAGGAAGATCGACATGAGAAGTCCCTTCATCTGTAATGTAATGATGCAATTTTGGTCAAATTCCATCGTAGCATCAAATAAATTACATTATAGTATCCAAAATTTGGTTACATCAAATACACTTGGAATAGTAGGAGAACTAGAATGATATTGTATCTGTTTACGTTACCGGGTTGAAGCCACAACTATGGAATGTTGCACATCCATAATCATCATAATTGATCCGAAAATATATTTTAATGACTGTGGTTGAGTTATTATTTGCATGTGTTAATTAACCATTTATGAAGCTGAATGAAAGAGGAAGGATGAGAGAATATATCATAGCCATAATAAAAAATGCAGATCTGAACTAAAACAATAAGAAAAGAAAACCATAACAAGAGAAGTGATAACAGAGTTCGACACAAAATTGCCTACGTTTCTGGGCCTTTGTCTCAGTGGGGGAGGCTTCTTTATTTCTGTTCAAAGCTTAATAAGTACATCGCAGTAGTTCTATAAGGTTACAATAATGATCTGGTCATGTTCTTCCAGATCTCTAGAACCCAACAGAAGAAGCAGCACGCAAAATGGATGACCGGAGCTCCCAGAAATGGCCCACAAGCGTTTGCTCCTCAACAACTTCCTTGCATAAAAATGGCTTTGGCTTGGCTTTGCTTCAGCATAAATATGCTCTGATTGTACTCCATGGGCTCAAACAAGCCTTGTTTTTATAGATTTGAAGTTGGTTATCCATCCCCAACTTCCTCCCAAAATCTGGGCTCAAAAAAAGCCCAATATCTCCCAATAATGGCCAAAATCTTCAATAACAGGCCTAAAAATCAATAAAAATCTACTAATTATAGGAAATAACACACTTTATGTTTAATATAGGGCTTAGCCCCTTATACCCAACACGCTCTCCTTAAAACCGGTCACTTGCATCCATGTGGCCAAGCGCCAGCCACCAAGGGCTGTGCGGTGGCCCATATCCCGTAACCTCTGGTCATGTGGCACCAACAATAAAACCGCACCTTAACTTTTGTGCCCAGCTATTGGTTTTCAAACCTGTTCTTATGGCATTAGGTGCGCCAAAGGTTAATTCCGGATCCCGTGGCCCCCACGCCTGTGCATTTGTTGGAATGAAGCACTCGTTTGTTGGGTGTGGGCATATGCAGTTACACAAACCGTGGGCTGGGGCCTATCCCCAACCCTTTCTGCCCCCATTTAGAACATATTTCAACTTTGAATACATTTAATATGACATCATATCATAAAAAATACCCATGACGCGATGGTACTTGGCCCTTTATGAAAGCGCTAGACTTTGGTGGATAGGTTTGGGGTTCAAAACCCATAACTCCATAAAAAAATTGCAAAGAACTAATCAACCATCCCATGGGTGCCACGTGGTATCCCATGTCTAGGCCACGTGGCACCCTCTTATTCATCCATGAAGACTACCACATGTTCGCTCACAATTGGATCACATCTGCTACCCAGTCAACAATTGTTCCTACTACCTGTACCTGTTGTTGTCTGCCACGTGCCAACATAAGTTAAGCCATGTGTCACGCTTCCACGTCAGCATGACGTCATGCTGATGTCATCGTTGACTTTTTTTACTGTTGACCTGTTTGACTTTTTGCATGTTTGGCAAAATGGTGAGAGTGTGATAACTCTCGCATACGGTGTCTGTTTGAGGAAGTAAATATATGGTCGAAATTAGCACGACGAGCTGGTCGTAATGGAATTGGTTTCGTCTGATTCTGAGAACTTTCATTTTTTAGCCTTTTTTAGCCCTGTCGGGCTCCTGGATCCGATTCTGGATCACACCTCCCCACTAAAGGACCTTTTGGTCTCCAAAAGGTTACTGACCAATCGACAAGCTCGGGATAGGCCACCCAGATTTTTCTCTGTCTCTGAACTCTGTCCTGTGCATCTGTCTCATCAAGATCAACTGTAACACAATCATGACAACTGACAGCATATTGTTAGCCATTTGAACCCTGTTAAATCATACTAAAGCCACTATCATCCATGTAGACAACATTACTAATGATAGCATAAAAAAGATGACAACAAATGAGCTGATGTACTTATAATATTTGGACGACATGAGCTTATCTTGAAGCAACCTATGATTGATTTTCTATTCAACAATCATTTCTTGTTCTTGCTTAAGATCGATTACTTCATTTGAAACAATTATTGTTTTGTTGCTTGCTTGCTCTGCCTTCTTTAACTGTTCCATAGTTTGAAGTGTTTTATTTTCTTTAACATGATGAGCATGAACCACATAATCTTGACCTACTTTGGTTAATTGATATTGATTCTTTGTCCTCTAGAATATTGCCTTACGATCATATAAGTATGGACTACCTAAGACCATTCCACATTCACTTAAAGACACTACATCACATGTTACCTCGTCCACATACTTAGATGAAATTGTAAATTTGATTGTGCACTGCTTTGTTATGTGCATTTGATGATGATTTCTTATCCATTTAAGTGTGTAAGGCTTATGATGTGCTTATGTTTTTAACCCCAATTGCTTAATCAATTTTTCTGAGATTAGATTAGATTGAGATCCACTATCGATTAATGTGTATATCTTAGTGTGTTGCATGATGGTCCTTATATGAAACAAGTTACTTCTACAATCAATGCCTTCACCAATTTTACCTGTCATACCAACCAATGAGACCTTAGATTTGTCACCTGAATCCGATCCCAAGTCCATGGGTTTTGTTGTTGTTGCACCTATTTTCCTTCCCTTCTTTTCCATGAACCACTTTGGCCTCTTCTCGGGATGCAATTGCCAACATATGTCCTCATCATGTCCCTCTTTCTTGCAATGCTTGCAAGAGGGCTTCTCGTCCTTTCTTGCCACTGCATTTGAATTATTTCCATGCCATTTCCTCTTGTCCTCTTTCCTTGAAGATGATTCCCCTGATACACCTTCTTTCCCTGCTTCAATATACGTCGCTTGAACAGAAACCTCATCAAGGTTAGTGGGTCCCAACATGAATACAATGTTTCTAATATGTGCAGGTAAACCTCCTATATACGTCATAAGGGTTTCCTGTGTATGTAAAGGGATATCTAACATCAATGCCATTTTTTGAAAGCCATCTGTATACTCTTGCATTGTTTGTCCTTTTCTTAGTTTTAAAGCTTGTCATTCAATTAATGCTTTTTCTTTATAACCCAAAGGATAGAATTTCTTTCTAAGTGCAGAAATGAAACTTTGTCATGATGGAAATACATTACCCACTTGTTGTGTTCCATTTTGCAACTTTCTTTGCCACCAAATGAGAGTTGTGCTTGCAAGTCTTAAAGATGCCAACTTGATTTGTGTGGCCTCATCCTTGATCTACTGCACACTGCAGTAAACCTCCATCTGCCTGACCCAATTGTCAAGTTTCTCTGCATTTACTTCACCATCATATATGGGAAACTCAAATTTAACATCAAGTTTTAATAATGGCATTTCATTCTTATGTTTATGAACATGTTTCTTTAGATTAGATTTAGAACTTGAACTTGAAGAAGAAGGAGAAGAAGGAGGTGATGATGGAGGTGAAGGAGGAATCTGAGGAGGATCCTCTTCCTCTTCACTTTTTCCCTTTGAAGATTTGCCAAGAACCTGTCTCTTTCGTTCCAAGTAATCCTCATACAAAACTTTCACCATCTTCGACATAGCAAGGAAAGTTTTTTGAATCTCTTTCTCATCAAAAGAAAGTCCCTCTTCTGATGCCATCTTCTCGCTGTGAGAAGCTCTCTTTCTCAATCCAATTAATGGATTCTCTGCAACAAGCTCGCCTTCACCTCGCTGTAGCTTTTCCCTGGTTAAAATGCAAAAATCAAATCCAAATGTCAACTAGCTCTGATACCACTTGATCCGAAAAGATATTTTAATGAATGTGGTTGAGTTATTATTTGCATGTGTTAATTAACCATTTATGAAGCTGAATGAGAGAGGAAGGATGAGAGAATATATCACAGCCATAATAAAAAATACAGATCTGAACTGAAACAATAAGAACAACAAACCATAACAAGAGAAGTGATAACAGAGTTCGACACAAAATTGCCTACGTCTCCGGGCCTTTGTCTTAGTGGGGGAGGCTTCTTTATTTATTTTCAAAGCTCAATAAGTACATCGCAGCAGTTCCATAAGGCTACAAGACTAATCTGATCATGTTCTTCCAGATCTCTAGAACCCAATAGAAGAAACGACACGCAAAACGGATGACCGGAGCTCCCAGAAATAGCCCGCAAGCGTCTGCTCCTCAACAACTTCCCTGCATAAAAATGGCTTTGGCTTGGATTTGCTTCAGCATAAATCTTCTCTGAATGTACTCCATGGGATCAAATAGGCCTGGTTTTTATAGATCTGAAGTTGATTATCCATCCCCAACTTTCTCCCAAAATCTGGGCTCAAAAAAATCCCAATATCTCCCAGTAATGGCCAAAATCTTCAATAACAGGCCTAAAAATCAATAAAAATCTACTAACCATAGGAAATAACCCATTTTATGTTTAATATAGGGCTTATCCCCTTATACGCAGCACGCGCTCCTTAAACTCGGTCACATGCATCCATGTGGCCAAGCGCTAGCCACCAAGGGTTGTGCGTTGGCCCATATCCCGTAACCTCTGGTCATGTGGCACCAATAATAAAACCACACCCTAACTTTCATGCCCAACTATCGGTTTTCAACCCTGGTCTTATGGCATCGAGTGCGCCAAAGGATCACGTGGCCCCCACACCCGTGCATTTGTTGGAATGAAGCGCTCGTTTATTGGGTGTGGACGTATGCGGTTACACAAACTGTGGGCTGGGGCCTAGCCCCAGCCCTTTCCACCCCCATTTGGAACATATTTCAACTTTGAATACATTTAATATGAAATCATATCATAAAAAATACCCATGACGCAATGGTACATGGCCCTTTGTGAAAGCGCTAGACTTTGGTGGATAGGTTTGGGGTTCAAAACCTAAACTCCATAAAAATTTTGCAAACAACTAATCAACCATCCCATGGGTGCCATGTGGCAGCCCATGTCTAGGCCATGTGGCACCCTCTTATTCATCCATGAAGACTGCCACGTGTCTGCTCACGGTTGAACCACATTTGCTACCCAGTCAACAATTGTTCCTGCCACCTATACCTACTGTTGTCTGCCACGTGTAAACGTAAGTTAAGCCATGTGTCACACTTCCACGCCAACATGACATCATGCTAACGTTAGCATTGACTTTTTTTTACTGTTGACCAGTTTGAATATTTTCCTGTTTGAAAAAATGGTNTTTGAAACTCTTTCTCATCAAAAGAAAGTACCTCTTCCGATGCCATCTTCTTTCTATGAGAAGATCTCTTTCGCCTTCACCTTGCTGTATCTTTTCCCTGGTTAACATGCAAAACTCAAATCCAGATTCCAACTAGCTCTGATACCATTTGATCTGAAAAGATCTTTTAATGACTTTGGTTGAGTTATTATTTGCATGTGTTAATTAACCATTTATGAAGTTGAATGAAAGAGGAAGTATGAGAGAATATATCACAGCCATAATACAAAATACAGATCTGAACTGAAACAATAAGAACAACAAACCATAACAAGAGAAGTGATAACGGAGTTCAACACAAAATTGCCTACGTCTCCGGGCCTTTGTCTCTGTGGGGGAGGCTTCTTTATTTCTGTTCAAATACCAATAAGTACATCACAGTAGTGCCATAATGCTACAAGACTAATCTGGTCATGTTCTTCCATATCTCTAGAACCCAGCAGAAGAAACGACATGCAAAACGGATGACCAGAGCTCCCAGAAATGGCTCGCAAGCGTCTACTCCTCAACAACTTCCCTGCATAAAAATGGCTTTGGCTTTGGCTTGGATTTGCTTCAACATAACTCTTCTCTGATTGTACTCCATGGGCTCAAACAGACCTAGTTTCTATGGATCTGAAGTTGGTTATCCATCCCCAACTTTCTCCCAAAATCTGGGCTCAAAAAAATCCCAATATCTCCCAATAACGGCCAAAATCTTCAATAACAGGCCTAAAAATCAATACAAATCTAATAACCATAGAAAATAACCCACTTTATGTTTAATATAGGGCTTAGCCCCTTATACCCAACACACGCTCCTTAAACCCGGTCACATGCATCCATGTGGCCAAGCACTAGCCACCAAGGGCTATGCGTTGGCCCATATCCCATAACCTCTGGTCATGTGGCACCAACAATAAAACCATAGCCTAACTTTCATGCCTAGCTATTTTTTTTTATCCCTGGTCTTATGGCATCAGCTACGCCAAAGGATCTCGTGGCCCATGCACCCGTGCATCTATTGGAATGAAGCGCTCATTCATTGGGTGTCAGCGTATGCGGTTACACAAACTATGGGATGGGGCCTAGACCCATCCCTTTCCGCCCCCATTTGGAACATATTTCAACTTTGAATACATTTAATATGACATCATATCATAAAAAATACCCATGACGCAATGGTACTTGGCCCTTTGTGAAAGCGCTAGACTTTGGTGGATAGGTTTGGGGTTTGAAACCCATAACATCATAAAAATTTTGCAAACAACTAATCAACCATCCCATGGGTGCCATGTGGCAGCCCATGTCTGGGCCATGTGGCAACCTCTTATTCATCCATGAAGACTGCCACGTGACCGCTCATGGTTGGACCACATCTGTTACCCATTCAGTAATTGTTCTTGCCACTTGTACCTGTTGTTGTCTGCCACGTGTAAATGTAAGTTAAGCCACGTGTCACGCTTCCATGTCAACATGATGTCATGATAATGTTAGCATTGAATTTTTTTTACTGTTAACCTATTTGAATTTTTGCCTGTTTGGTAAAACGGTTAGAGTGTGATAACTCTCGCATACGGCATCCGTTTGAGGAAGTAAATATATGGCTGAAATTGGTTTCGTCTGATTCTAAGAACTTTCATTTTTGAGCCTTTTTGAGCCCTGTCAGGCTCCTGGATCCGATTCTGGATCAATAATACTACAAGTCAAAAATGAGGATGGGTAAACAAAAATCCTAAACAAATAAATCTTCTCACTCAATCCAACTTACCAGGGACAATAGGAGATGCATTGTTTGAGCAAGGACATCCTCGTTTATTGACAGATTCAAACTGGAATGGTTCATATTCAGAGGGATGGACATTTAAATCAATTTCTAAAACTCTATTTCTTTTTCTTCTTCTCCTTTTACTTGTAGTGTTTAGGAAACTTTTCTTTCGCTTGAGAGATGACTCAAAAGCACTCAGCCCAAGTGTGAAATTAAAATCCAATATGTGTCGATTATTGGCCTCATCCTACATCCTTTTAATCAAGTCCACCATCTCTCAGGTGTTCTTTAAAGTAGAGGGAGGAGTATTTCGAAGCACATCTAGGTATCCCAACAATTCATCCCCAGCCAATCGAAGTGTCTCATCATCTTGATCAAGACTTCCAATGGCCCCAAGAGTCATGTCAGCATTTTCATCAATCATTGATGTCTCCATAATTATCTCCATAATTTTCATAATTATCTGACATCTGCTCTACCAACTCATAATCTCCACAGGAGGCGTGTTGATCTTTATGAACATCTAAAAGAACAGACACATCCGATATGATGTCAGATGCTTCCATCCTCGAGCTAACACCACTCATATCACTCAACACCTCAATTTTTTCACAGCAGATGTTTTCCTCCACAGTAAGGGCTTCATCATGGGCATGGTCTTCAGGGCCAACAGAGGCTTCATGAAGCGAAGAAAACTCTTCACAACAGCTTTTAAACAAGCGAACAGTTGGATAGTAGTCTTTACAAAATGAATTGAAAGCTGTATGAAAACCTGCTAAAGAGCGGATGCTTACGGCGAGAAGAGACCGACACCATTCAAGAGCAGCTCCCTTCAATGAATACCTGAAGAGCTTAATCCAAACATCTTGATACGTGATACTGTGTCAGTGGATAGCCTCATGGAAGTCCAGTAAATGCTCAGCTGGTTCTTCCCAATCTGATGCATGAAATTCCGGGAGGAAATCTTCCCATTGGTCTCTATCAGGAATTGCATTAGGAAAGCCAACTATCTGAGAAAAGTCACAGAAAGCAAACCTTTGAGCCAGAATTTTCTCCATATCGAACCAGTGGAGTCGCCAATCGATCCTTGAATCATGGAGTCGCCAGGTGAAAGATGCGCAACTTCAAGTGTGTCTGGTCCTTGTTCACCATCAAAGGCCAGATCTTAACATTATCATTACCCCAGGAAACTTCTCAGGCTGAGAAAGCAGCCGCTGAAACCTTCTCGAGAAAGCTCCTCTGGGTCAGCTTTCAGGTGTGCCAACAGTGGCCACAACTGAAACAGTAAAGTGGAAACAATGGAGTTGCCACAATGGAGTCGCCAGGTGCACAGTAGCAATCTGAATAATTCTGATTTATGATGCACCTTCAGAATCAATTGATCGTTGTCGTTCTTCCCAGGGAAAATCTTCAACTTCATCCTCGGCAACGGCGCTAGAAATGTTGGCGACGGAAGTCACTCCTGGACTGCTAGCAGGAGCAGAGCCCGACGCCCATCAGTTTTATGTCACGGCTGTTCATATATGGGTGATCAAATGGAAGGAAACTCGAAACAGTAGTGTTCCAAATCTGAAAACAGGCCAGGTATGCATGAGCAAGTGAGGTCTTGCGTAAAATTTCAGACAGTGAGCGGTAGTAAAGGGTGAACAGGCGGAAGACTTATAGAGAAGAGTGCGAAGGTCTGTTATAAACAGCAGGTTCCTAACAGACTGTAAAAGAAGGCATCCAAACACAAGATCTTATCGCATTTAAATACAGAGCACTAGAAAATACAATAATTCCACGATAAATCATTTATCATAATAGAAATGCAACAATTCGCGTGACTCAGTCAATCATGAACTTTCCTAGCATAAGAAGAAAAACTAGACAGGTAAAGAAGAACTGTCTGTCATAAAACAAGAAATCTCATATACAGATACATAAGATGGAAACTGAAATAGCTTCTAAACATTACAATAGGGAGCTCTGCTCAACCATCGATCCTTACAAAAATGGCAAAAATGACTACATATACTTGGAGCTGACTTAGGCGCTGAAGGCACGATCATATCATGAATTCAATGCTTGACGTTGAGGAGCTTCTCTATCAGGATGGGTTGTCAGTCTACCTCAATCAAATCTGTCCTCTGCTCCCCTATCATACGCCTCCTTAATTCAGCATGGCTCGCGCTAGGGGGTAGCTGAGCCCTTTGAATCTTGAACTAGCGTGTGCAGGTTCCTCTGGTGAGTTGGAGACTTGGCGTGGCTTTCCTGAAGAGAACCAGTACAAGGGACCCTCCTGGGTAAATTTCAGCCGGGACCTCCATACTCTGCAATAAATGGGTGACGCAAGGCTTCACCCACCCTCTTTCTCCTTTTCTGCTGAGTCGAAGCGGCTCTTTAGATCCCCGAGTGGAATCCCTGATGAAAACCCGACCCAGTCCACAAGTCCCTTCTTCTTTCCTCACGGTCTCCTGTTCTTCACCGCGACTTTTCCCCGACTCTGTATCAGGTTTCGGGGTTTCGCGTTCCCTGTTGTCAAGAGTTCTTGACCCTTTGAACTCTCGATCACCGATTCTCCGATGAGCGCTTTTTTTCCCTTAGCCCATCCGAGCTATACAATGGTCCATGTGACCTGCTACCATATGACCGCAGCCATATAGCTTTCCATCGGTGTTTCGGGGTTTGCGACGTCAATGTGCACGCATCCTCCGAAATCGCGATTCACTGATAAGCTTGACCTCCGCCCAGTTGACAACTGGCTCCCGCACTATGGTGCTCCTCTCAGTCCCACCATGACTGACAGCTATTCCCCATCGATCGGGGTTTCACGGATCGCAATTTTGAAGTGCACGAATCACTCGTCCCCGGGATCCCCGATATCTCGATGGCTTCAACTCC
>JASDQU010104993.1:151863-165786 GCA_032191745.1 Picea mariana
AAGATTGCCTTACGATCATATAAGTATGGAATACCTAAGACCATTCCACATTCACTTAACGGCACTACATCACATGTTACCTCGTCCACATACTTAGATGAAATTGCAAATTTGATTGTGCACTGCTTTGTTATGTGCATTTGATGATGATTGCTTATCCATTTAAGTGTGTAAGGCTTATGATGTGCTTGTGTTTTTAACCCCAATTGCTTAACCAATTTTTATGAGATTAGATTAGATTGAGATCTATTGTCGATTAATTTATCTATCTTAGTGTGTCACATGATGGTTCTTATATGAAACAAGTTAATTCTACAATCAATGCCTTCACCAATTTTACTTGTCATACCAACCAATGAGACCTTAGATTCGTCACTTGAATCCGATCCCAAGTCCATGAGTCTTGTTGTCGCTGCAACTGTTTTCCTTCCCTTCTTTTCCTTGAACCACTTTGGCCTCTTCTCAGGATGCAACTGCCAACATATGTCCTCATCATGCCCCTCTTTCTTGCAATGCTTGCAAGAGGGCTTCTCTTCCTTTCTTGCCACTGCATTTGAATTCTTTCCATGCCATTTCCTCTTGTCCTCTTTCCTCGAAGACGATTCCCCTGATACACCTGCTTTCCCTGCTTCAATATGCATCGCTTGAACAAGAACCTCATCAAGGTTAGTGGGTCCAAACATGAATACAGTGTTTCTAATATGTGTAGGTAAACCTCCTATATACTTCATAAGGGTTTCCTGTGTATGTAAAGGGATATCTAACATCAATGCCATTTTTTGAAAGCCATCTGTATACTCTTGCACTGTTTTTCCTTTTCTTAGTTTTAAGGCTTGTCATTCAATTAATGCTTTTTCTTTATAACCCAAAGGATGGAACTGCTTTCTAAGTGCATAAATGAAACTTTTCCATGATGGAAATACATTACCCACTTGTTGCATTCCATTTTGCAACTTGCTTTGCCACCATATGAGAGTTGTGCCTGCAAGTCTTAAAGATGCCAACTTGATTTGTGTGGCCTCATCCTTGATCTGTTGCACATTGCAGTAAACCTCCATCTGCCTGACCCAATTGTCAAGTTTCTCTGCATTTACTTCACCATCATATATGGGCAACTCAAATTTAACATCAAGTTTTAATAATGGCATTTCATTCTTATGTTTATGAACATGTTTCTTTAGATTAGATTTAGAACTTGAACTTGAAGAAGAAGGAGAAGAAGGAGGTGATGATGGAGGTGATGGAGGAATATGAGGAGGATCCTCTTCCTCTTCACTTTTTCCCTTTGAAGATTTGCCAAGAACTGGTCTCTTTCGTTCCAAGTAATCCTCATACAAAACTTTCACCATCTCCGACATAGTAAGGAAAGTTTTTTGAAACTCTTTCTCATCAAAAGAAAGTCCCTCTTCCGATGCCATCTTCTCGCTATGAGAAGATCTCTTTCTCAATCCAATTAATGGATTCTCTGCAACAAGCTTGCCTTCACCTCACTGTATCTTTTCCCTGGTTAACATGCAAAACTCAAATCCAGATGCCAACTAGCTCTGATACCATTTGATCCGAAAAGATCTTTTAATGACTGTGGTTGAGTTATTATTTGCATGTGTTAATTAACCATTTATGAAGCTGAATGAAAGAGGAAGGATGAGAGAATATATTACAACCATAATACAAAATACAGATATGAATTGAAACAATAAGAACAACAAACCATAACAAGAGAAGTGATAACGGAGTTCAACACAAAATTGCCTACGTCTCCGGGCCTTTGTCTCAGTGGGGGAGGCTTCTTTATTTCTGTTAAAATATCAATAAGTACATCACAATAGTGCCATAAGGCTACAAGAATAATCTGGTCATGTTCTTCCATATCTCTAGAACCCAGCAGAAGAAACGACATGCAAAACGGATGACTAGAGCTCCTAGAAATGGCCCGCAAGCGTCTACTCCTCAACAGCTTCCCTACATAAAAATGGATTTGGCTTTGGCTTGGATTTGCTTCAACATAACTCTACTCTGACTGTACTCCATGGGCTCAAATAGTCCTGGTTTTTATGGATCTGAAGTTGGTTATCCATCCCCAACTTTCTCCCAAAATCTGGGCTCAAAAAAAGCCCAATATCTCCCAATAATGGCCAAAATCTTCAATAACAGGCCTAAAAATCAATACAAATCTAATAACCATAGAAAATAACCCACTTTATTTTTAATATAGGGCTTAGCCCCTTATACCCAGCACACGCTTCTTCAACCTGATCACATGCATCCATGTGGCGAAGCACTAGCCACCAAGGGCTATGCGTTGGCCCATATCCCGTAACCTTTGGTCATGTGGCACCAACAATAAAACCACAGCCTAACTTTCATGCCCAGCTATTGTTTTTCAGCCCTAGTCTTATGGCATCAGGTGCGCCAAAGGATCTCGTGGCCCATGCGTCCGTGCATCTGTTGGAATGAAGCGCTCATTTGTTGGGTGTGAGCGTATGCGGTTACACAAACTGTGGGTTGGGGCCTAGACCCAACCCTTTCTGCCCCCATTTGGAACATATTTCAACTTTGAATACATTTAATATGACATCATATCATAAAAAATACCCATGATGCAATGGTACTTGGCCCTTTGTGAAAGCGCTAGACTTTGGTGGATAGGTTTGGGGTTCGAAACCCATAACTCCATAAAAATTTTGCAAACAACTAATCAACCATCCCATGGGTGCCATGTGGTAGCCCATGTCTGGGCCACATGGCACCCTCTTATTCATCCATGAAGACTGCCACGTGTCCGCTCATGATTGGAGCACATTTGTTACCCATTCAACAATTGTTCCTGCCACCTGTACCTACTGTTGTCTGCCACGCGTAAACGTAAGTTAAGCCACGTGTCACGCTTCCACGTCAACATGATGTCATGCTAACGTTTTCGTTGACATTTTTTTACTGTTGCCCTGTTTGAATTTTTGCCTGTTTGGTAAAATGGTCAGAGTGTGATAACTCTCGCATATGGCGTCCGTTTGAGGAAGTAAATATATGGCCGAAATTGGTTTCGTCTGATTCTGAGAACTTTCATTTTTGAGCCTTTTTGAGCCCTGTCAGGCTCTTGGATCCGATTCTAGATCAATAATACTACAAGTCAAAAATGAGGATGGGTACACAAAAATTCTAAACAAATAAATCTTCTCACTCAATCCAACTTACCGGGGACAATAGGAGATTCATTGTTTGAGTGAGGACATCCCTGTTTGTTGACAGATTCAAACTGGAATGGTTCATATTCAGAGGGATGGACATTTAAATCAATTTCTAGAACTCTATTTCTTTTTCATCTTCTCCTTTTACTTGTAGTGTTTAGGAAACTTTTCTTTCGCTTGAGAGATGACTCAAAAGCACTCAGCCCAAGTGTGAAATTAAAATCCAATATGTGTCGATTATTGGCATTATCCTACATCCTTTTAATCAAGTCCACCATCTCTCGGGTGTTCTTTAAAGTAGAGGGAGGAGTATTTCGAAGCACATCTAGGTATCCCAACAATTCATCCCCAGCCAATCGAAGTGTCTCATCATCTTGATCAAGACTTCCAATGGCCACAAGAGTCGTGTCAGCATTTGCATCAATCATTGATGTCTCCATAATTATCTCAAGAGCATTGTTGAATGCATTAGGTGTTGCATCATCAAATATATTAGGCTTTGCAATCTGATCCAATGATGGATCTCAACCCTTTGACATGAAGTACAACCACTCCACCTTTATGGTATGCTTTCAGGTGTTTCCACGAATAGACCATGGACATTATCACACCATAAAATTGTTGCGATACCAAGTCACAAGGTATTTTTTTTCATGATCGGTTTGAATCCTCACCCAATATGCATGGGATATGCTTTCATGGGGCAAACAATCATCATCTAGAATTCTTCTAGCTTTCTCCATTGAGGATTCAAACAACTTCTCCTTCTTGTGGTTATTCAAATATCCTTCTTCTTTCAAAATTTCTTTGAATCTATAATATGGATCTACATGTATCAACAACATATATAGCAACCAATCCACTTTACGAGAACATTTCTTTCTTCGATTAGATAGAAATTTGGTCTTCAATAAGCTATTGTATGCCTCCATAGAATTATTTGTCTCTTGATTTGCATGATGGAAATTACGACAACCTTTAACCCACATCCCTAATTGAAAGAACTTAGTTAGTGCAAAGAGAATATTTATGGAAGTGAAAAAACAAAAACAAGAAAGTGGAGAATGTGAACTTACAAAGCTTATTACCCGTAACCCAAGTGTTATGAAAATAATCCAAGAACTTTTTCTCATTTGCAAAATCAATGAAAAACTTATACACATGCTCGACCACTGATTCATCATTTGGGCAAGAGTTCATAATATAACTTAACCTATCGAGCATAACATTTGCTTGATCTGAAGTATAGGCCAACCTATAGATATTGTTTTCCATGCCCTCCATACGTGCCAAATACACAATATCACTCGACATTGTGTGGCTCTCCTATAGGATTCAATGCATTAATGTGAGATAATCTTAGAAGATAAATACAAGTCACAAAAAAAATCAAACGAAAGTTACCTCAAAGCATCGATTTTTGGCAATGAATCATCAACCATGAATGCATTGACTTTCCATTCGAGGCGAAATTGATAACACCTATTCATTAGTGGATTCAACCATGTCACAATATCAAATGATGTATTCTGAGATGTCACAACCCATGCAACTGGTACCCGCATTGTTGGTTGTCAAAGGCCACAAGCGTGTACAATTGATACCGCGATATTCAATAAAAATCAGAGTCAAAGTTTAAGCTATCAATAATAATGAGTCACAACCCAAACAATCATTTAATCTTTCAAATTCAACTTACCCCATATTTATTTGTACCAAAATTTGAATCCATTTCTATTAAACTATCATGAGATATTTTCACCATTCGATCCAACATCCGTCTAGTTTGAATGCCAATTATAAAAGGAACATTTGGACCATTAGGCTTTTGAAAAAAGAAAAAATCATCTGGTTGTTTATGATACCATAGGTTAACACTCATTTCATCTTTCTTGTCAAGTTGATATTTTCCTTTCATGAAGCGGTTATAAATATTTGCAACATCTTTTCTAGTTAAGAAAAAATCTCTACCACGATCTTCCAAATCCATGTCAAGATGTCGTTGAATGTAATTTTCATATACAACATCAATTGTCACTTCCATAAAAAACAAGTTTCTATAAAAGAGACAATTTCTCTTGAAAGCCTAGGTTTACGTAAGGACCTAGCCTCCCCAAACTTGTCATATCGATCATGACAAGGCCATCCTTCCTCATCTTCATTATTGTATGTGTTGTATGTAAGTATTGCTATTTCAGGGTCTTTATTCTTTACATTCACAATAAAGTGACATTGACATCCCCTCTTCTTTACAAATGATCCCCTGCATGTATTTGAAGGCTTTCCTCTTTTATCTTCCGGGCCATATGAACATGAGTAACTGCACTACAAATTACAAAATCATATATATCCATTCATGAATAACCATTTGTGATCATATATATACCAATTCATAAGATGCATGCACCAACTAAAACAAAAACTCAGTTATAAATGCAAGAACCATGTGACCATGATATACTTACAACTCATATTGCTTGTGAGCGTTATCCCTTTGTGTTGGTTATTTTTTACTGTCGGTAAGAAAGTACAAGGAGCATCGGGATTACTTTCCTCCCCTCTATTCAAATCAGGAACTCTACCTAAAGGGATTCGTGCAACACGATCAAATAAAGGATTGTCTCGTCTATATACTTCAGTCCAGGTTAAGTCTTTGCTAGAAAATGTTGACTTGTCTTTTGGGTCTTGGACCTCAAGGCCCATTACAATATTCTACTTCTTTTGTCTACCCATTTTGAATGGATACCTAAAACCATGTGGCCACCCGTTAATAAAAGTGTACAATGACATATCAAATAATTTAACACAAAAGAAGTGTCTACAAGAATACTGAGTGGAAAAATAGGAAACACCATCGAAGTTCCATTCATTTTTCGCTTGTCAGAACCTCTTGATATTACAATGGTTAAATAATAGTTCAAATTTCCAAAGGCATAAATCCTTCATACAAACTCCAATTTAGGTGCTATTTGGACTGTTGGAAATCTTTGACAAGTAGAATAGCATTGAGGGGTCGTGAACTAGAATTGTGAAGTTTTAACCCCCAAATAGTTTCATAATTCCCAAAACAAACTTTGAAATTTCTAGGGCACCGAGACACCAAATTAGGATCAATTGTAAACTAGACTTTACATGTCCTTAACTCTATTTTATACACCAAAAAGTACCCAAAATGATAAAAAAAAATATAGAATGATCCATGTTGGAAAATACCTCCCCACTTCGAGAGGATTTGGTTCTCCAAAAACTTTTATTTCTGTAAGAAATGGGACAATTAAGACTCCCTTTATGTTGGTATTCTATAAGATAATACACACCCATAAATATGCTTGTTTATTTAAAATTTAAGGATAAAGAACCTCGTGTGACCATCCTACATGCCCTTCAAATGACCTCTTGCCACACAAAGTGTTTTTTTTTTTTAGGAATTGACAAATTAAATTGTCGAGTACATTTTTAGAGAAACAAAGTTAACTTTCTCAATATTTAAAATGCCCCATTCCACACTTAAAAATGATCTAGAACCTTTAAAATTGTTTGAAAAATATGTGACCAACCATTTACAAACAAAGAGGACAAACTTGTAAAAAAATCAAACTAATTAAATGATAGAATTTTACTAAAAAAATTATTTCAAAAAGACAAATGATTTTACAATCATTTTTTGGAGTTAGTGGGTATTTCAATGGACCATATTCCTCTGTTAATATACTCCCTAGATGCACACGGCCACCTCTTACCTAGGAGGCATGAGTTGAATAGGATCATTCGAGATGACATTTACAAGCGGTTTGAATAGGTCAATTAAACAAACCCGAAGGGAACATTAGATGCAAAGATGGCCTTCTATGTTAACTATTGCATGGAGGCAAAAGATGGACTCATCATCCAACCCCCATACACATCTCAATAGTGGGTGCACTTTCTTCGCATTCCCCTTGGATAGTTCTAGGTGGGCTCATATTGACTCTGGGTTGAGACATATCACCACACTACCCAGACGAACAAGATTTTCCAAGTGTCCCATCTTCGAGAAGTCAAGACAGTAGAGCACTTGATCTTCTACTGCCCCATCTATTAAAATACTCGTGAACAATTCTATTGTTTATTTTGAGGAGCTCAGACCCTCTCCACTTTATCCAAGCACCTCTAGATATTCCTAGCCTTATACATGTAGAAGGGATTCAAGCTCCATTCCCATGCTCTTGAACCTCCTCCTAGACTAGATTCCACCCAGAGGATTACTTCATTCTTTATGGTTCTCCCATTAGCTAGGGGCCAAGAGACAAATTGATAGCAGCATTATTTTTGACTCTATATCTATGTCAACCAAAAGGAGCATCCCCCCTCCCCAATGAACTCAACAATATTTCTAGACTAGATCCATTACCAATAGACAAAGAGACCATCCAAGATTAAACAATGCTTGACCCCTTTCATACAACAACTCATTGGACATTTTGGATTCCCCACCAACTCTTCTACTGGACAACATTCAATATTGAGCTTCCTTCATTCGTCCTTAGATGTATTGAGAGATGGACTTAGTAGACCATGAAATAATTGCATCACCATCATTATTTTATTTTAGCTTACAATCGAAGTGATTTTCATGGAAGTGTGAACACTGTTTTTGCACTTATGTTTATCTCATGGCTTCCCCTGCTTCTTGTTGAATTCTTTGTTAACAACAACATGTATCTTTATGGACATATATTTTCTACTTACTCTAGTTAGTAGTGGTCATCTTACAACGTATACATGTCTGATTGGGTTATAAGGTCTCCTCTATATCGCGTGTTTTAGCTTTCAGCTTTTGAAAATGTAAGTATTTTTACTGACTCTAGTTGGGAGTAATTATCAATCTTACAATGTATAATTGTCTGATTGGGTTACAAGGTTTTCTCTCTATTGTGTGTTCTAGCATATAGTTTTGAAATTTTCAGTATTGAAGCTAAATTTCACTGGGATTCTTTGTCAATGCATTGAATACCTACTCTAGTCAATAGTGGTGATCTTACAATGTATACCTATCCCATTGGATTATAAGGTATCTCTCTATGTCTATAACATTTTTTAGCCTTAAATTTATGAAATGTATTTGGGGAAACCAAAGTTTTCAAATCAGTTTTAAGATTACAGATTCCAGCGAGGATAAGGGTATTAATAAAATATACAAATTGTTTCAGCATTGGAGCCAATGCTGGTATTTGTAATCCTTTCCTATAGAGGGAAAGGCGGTTGGCATAATCGAATCTTTGGCCTGATGATGTAACATAGATTTTGTCCCGCTGATGTAATTTTCATGGTGTTCATATTTGAAATAGAAGATGAATGTTTATAAGGCTTAAGGCTGAGGGTTAGAGGGTCACGATTTTTTATCAAAGATAATTATTAGCTTTTAATGCTATAGGGTTTTCATATTACTAATTGTTACTTTAGGATCCTAGGTTTAGGTTTCATTCTTAAGGAGTCACTATTCATGATGATGGCGGGGATGGTGCAGAGTTTAGGATCCACTATAAAGTTTGCAAATTCTTGGCATGATAATTTATTATTTGAATTATTAGCATTAGTTCTAATTAAACAATCATATAGGAATAAACATCTCATGCAAATATCTAGCTGAATTCGCCTATTTGTCTTCAGGGAACTGGGCATTGGAATTGTACCAAACAGTCCTCTTGGTAGGGGAGTAAAGAAGTTGTGGAGAGTAGGTGCAAATGCATTAGACACAGTGTGAGCAGATGCATTAGACAGTGCAAATATCTACATTAATCCACTAACCTTATGATTATCACAAACCTCTTTTCAACATCAATCTATCATAGAAATACTTTCAATATCACAAAGCTCCTTTCAGCCTCAAATAACCCATGTCACTGACACAATGTGAGAAGTAGATGGATGGGTAAGAGCCTAGGGATGAATTGCGGTTGGGACAATTTGGTAAGATCAATTATTGTACAAAAAAGTGTATGGGGAGGTTTTGGCGTGCAAATCCATTACAAATGGCAGATTGGTGAAATTTGAGGATGTTTGGAGTGTGAAATTGGAGATCGAGAACATGACATCCTGTTTGGGCACCCTAATGTAGTGGCCATGAAGGCATTCTTTGGGGAGGAGGACTATGTGCATTTGCTTATGGAGCTATGTGCTAGTAGGGAGCTTTTTGACTAGTTGCAGAAACAGGGGAGATATTATGATCCCGATGCTGCAAGATTGTTCAAGAATCTCATGGAAATTATGAAATATTGTCATGATAATGGGGTTGTGCACAAGGATCTGAAGCCATAAAATATTCTTCTTGCAACAAAGTCTTTTTCGTCGACCATCCAGCTTGTTGACTTTGGATTGGCCACCTACTTTACACCAGGTATGGATTGAGGCTTTCAATCTGATATTTGAAAGAAGGAGTATAGGTGCAGAATTCTTATTGTAACATTTGCTTCAATTATTTTAGATTTAGGTAGGCCTGTATGTAATATAAAATTCAATCAATATACAGTCCGAGACAGAGTCCAATAGCCATAAAAACCAAATTGTGAATATAATAATATTATGGAGTCCAGTTCAAAGTTTAATACCTCGCTCTATTGAGTATAATCTTATGGCGTTCAGTTCAAAGTTCTCCCCGAGTATCCCTGAGTCCTCAAAATGGTTCAGAAGCAGAGTAAATAATCTAAAGCATCGAACAAAATAATTCCTACATAGATCTATTTTCTGGATAGATAGGATAGATCTAGTGGTTATACGTTGTCAATATCCCATATAGAAAGGGATAGAAGCAGTAAAGAAACCTTCCTTCAATTGGACATAGCACAGGTATGTGAAAAGAAAATCCACCAGGCCTTACGATAATGAGAAATGAGACGACGCAGTGGGTTCAGGTGCGAGGCAGGATGCGTAGGTGGTGAATTGATGGCGGGGATGTATGGATGATTTGTGGATGATGTATGGATGGTGTATGGATGGGTAGCTGGCCGGAGGGCGGAGGTGATCGACGACGGGAGTACGGATGCCGAAAAAGGGTTGCCGGCAAAGGTCCATTTTGTTTGGACTTTATCCTACACCTATCTTACATATCAATTTTATTTTCATATTTATGTATAAATGTGTTTGTTTGATGTTGTTGTTGCTTTAAATGTTTAAAATTTTGAAAAACAAATGACTATTTTTATATTCTTTTAAGTTTTGTGATAATTCCCCATATTTTTATTGCCCATAAGTGATATTCTGAACCCAGCGATAAAGTTCCTATAACAATAAATGTAACATTGATTCTATAACACCTCAATATTCAAGAATGGACACCAAACAAAACACCCAAAAACCACATCCATTATTACAAATTTTGGTGGAAAGACATGGAACAAGAACCGACAAACAACAACCAGTTTGTTGCAATTGGAAGGAAAATTCAAAGAGATCAAATGCTATGACTGCAGAAAGGAGAATCGACAAAGCATTTGATACAACTATTGAAAATTGCTTGGGTGGGAGTGTTTCTGGCATGAATCAAGAGAAACTTCTTGTACAAACTGTAAGCTTGTCCTTCTCAGTTATGTTTCAGCTCCATGAATTCTTAAGCCAAAGAAAGGAAAGTTGTCAAAGATAAGCCTACATTCACGTTCACTGGAAAACTAAAAGAGATTTTGGTTGTGTCAAAGTACTAAATAGTAATAGATCAAACTAGAAGACATCCATTTTCCATCTCAGATGGGACTGATCATATAAAGTTGGTTGATAATATAAGTGTCTAACTCTTCTAGTATAGAGATGGATGAGATGAGACAAATCCTCTCATTTGAAAATGAGACAAACATTGTTGATCTTAAAGATTTCTGGCCTACTGTGGACGCTAAGTTTATCCCATATAATTAATAGAAGGAGGCTTGTTTGGATATTATTTAATATCTCATACATTTCCTAGTTATTTTATTTGTATTTTCACTAAATTTTGTTTTTCCTTGGTCTCCTCCACCAGGACCAACACTTTTTCTTTATCCCTTAATTCCATCCATCTTTATTTTTTCCAAATTTATTTCAATCTCACAGATGGACTGGTGAGAGTAGCATGGGGTCTCCCACAACTACACCAATGGGAATGCTCCTCTTGAAACATGACAATACTTTCACACATGTTAGTGACCATTTTTACCCATCAAAATACATGGGTATTTTGAGGTATCCTTTATAGCCTGGGAAATGTGTATAACCCGTGTGCACATGCCTAAATTTGGGTGATATTTGCACTATGGGATGCATGGGAAAATACTGAAGGAGGTACTTTTTATGTGAGCCTAGAGCAAACCAATCACTATGAATGAATTCCTCCATGTCCTCAAACTCTCATGTAGACAAGAATAGGACGTGTGGTTGTGGGTATAGCTAATACAAATCCAAGATGTGTCAATACTGGAGGAATTATGCCAGATCCCGAATGATGCATATATCCTTTGAGTGCTTATCATAAATTCTTTCATTTCAATAAGGTTCTCAGTGTCACTAGATAGTGTCATGTTGGATGATCTTGGAAATGGTGCAGCCAAAGAAGGGGGCTACTACAACAAAAGATTATAGCAATATGATAGCATAATTGTTTCATATCACACTCTGTAGGACAAGTTGATACTGCTTTCTTCTGAAGCCGGGGTAAAGCTGGCACTTTGAATGGTTGATTTCTAAGACAGACAAAGGCATTTTAATAGAGACTAGAATTCAATGCCTTGATTTGCTTGTTAGAGGGGGTATTTCCAAACCATTAGGCACTGTTGTTATAAATATTGTTTCTAGCATCATTAGTCTAGTAGCAAGGTAATCTACAGCCAGTTGTATGTTAGTAGGATTGGAAAAAAAATACAGTGGAAAAAGTATCATTTTTAGCAGGACAACTCCAAGATTTTAAGGTACTATATGACATAGATATATCCATACCAATTTGATCTTTCCAATGTGCATTTACAACAGTCCAAATGGCTCAGAATCAGTGTGTACATCAGATAAAAGCTCAGATTTAATTAGGAATTGTGATGTATAGATAGTGGGAACAACAAAAAAAGAAATGATGCAAGTTCAAACTATTGATCAACAACAAATCATAAGTGATCAAACTTCACACATGACAAATTTATTGTTACAGTTTGACACAACAACAAGGAGGAGTAACAGATCATTGAACAAGTAATGTAGTATGGCTCCACTATTGGTAGTGATGAACTATGCAAATGGATGAACTCAAAGGATTCATAAGCAAAAGCTACATGAAAAGAGGGTATGAAGATGGATCAATCATAGCGTGGGATCTAAGCACTCCAAAGTAAATTTGGAATCAAGCACATAGAAATAGGGCATCTCCAACTGGACTACAAATGATTCATGTACAAAAGAGGTAGCATTTGGAGACAACAACCTTGTGAAAATATTTTAGGGTGTTCTAAAGTAGCTAAGCTATGCATATATACTGGTGAAGAAGGGAGACGAGCTACTTCAGGGAGTGATTCCAGTAAGTGTGTGTGTGTGTGTGTGTGTGTGTGTGTGTGTGTGTGTGTGTGTGTGTTTGTATAAACTAGACCTGTGAATTAATTCATATTGGAGTTGGTCTTCATGCATCCATCAAAAAATCAGTTGAAAAAGTATACTCCTTAGGTGTATTCAACCCCTAATATCTACCATAGAATAAATCTCATAAATATGCATTTACAGTTGTCCAATAGCTCAGAACTAGCATAAACACCGACATCACAGGAGCAGATACAAGTGCGATTTATGCCCAGAACTAAGGCATTATTGTGGAAAGTTGGGTGAATTGCTATGCTTCCATAAAAGGAATGTCCAAAGCTCAATGTGACAGATGAGGAAATGGTCAAAAGAAGAAATTTTAAGGGGACGCCCAAGCTTCAAGGGAGAAAGACTTGGTCCAAATGCACACATCCCACACATATTCTTTGAGAAGTCACTCCATGTGACCATGCAGGTGAACTCACGAGATTCTGGTTATGTTGCAGGGGAGACGAAAAAATTGTTGCGGAAGAAATTTGTACTGTAGAATACTCAGAATACTCTTCCTTCATAGTTTGAATTAATAATTGATCTCATTGCTAATTTATTTTTTACAAGTAATAGATGTAAAATATATCCTGTACGGAGATAAAATAATAGATAGGAGATAGATTAAATTAAATTACGAATTTAATTTAATGGAAGAAAATTGCAGCTAATTTCATTCGTTCATGTGAGTAATAAAAATACTATTAATTAATGAAAAAAATTGCACTTAATTTCATTTTTTCATAAAATAATATTATTGAAATTATAAAATCATTTCTAAATATAAAATTTACAGGGTAATCTCTATTTTTTTTTCTCGGCCCTCTTTGTGTTTGTAGATTGATGTAGATAGATAAGAAGATTGAGAAGGTTCAAATAGAAAGGAAATGAATATATCGAAGTCCTTACACAGGAAACCTCGAAGATAATACAAAGAAGATCAAACCAACAGATAATACAACAATGTAAGATACAAATAATCGACTAATTGTTGCCTGTTGCCTTCTATCCATTATATTCCCAGGAAGAAA
The DNA here is from genome assembly GCA_032191745.1 of Picea mariana. Lineage (NCBI taxonomy): Eukaryota > Viridiplantae > Streptophyta > Pinopsida > Pinales > Pinaceae > Picea > Picea mariana. Next base: position 165,632 of record JASDQU010104993.1, read on the forward strand.
AAAAATTCCCACAACGTTTTCCAAAAAACTGAAAGATTTCTATTGAACAGATGGATATTACCTCTATGGTTGTTGCAATGGCTTCAAGTATGTTGAGCATGAATACCCTGCATTGTTGTAGAGTCCAATAAAGAATCAACAACCCCGCATTGTAG
>JASDQU010104993.1:178386-217290 GCA_032191745.1 Picea mariana
ATTGATTCCATTAATGCAATTTAAAAATTTACAGTTTTAAAAAGTAAATTTTTAATTCACGAACATAATCAAATTTTACAATTTCAAAATATATATTGTTACATTTAAAAAAATATTACATTGAGGTAAAGATAAATATAAAATAATTAATGGTAAACTCATTAATCTAAATGATTTATTGTACTCTTTAACTAATAGCCCCTTAAGTGATCAATATATATTTAATTGATAACCATTTAAGTGATGAATCTATCAATTTTTGAAATTCATAACCAATCAAACATCAATCCTCACATCTAACCAAAAAAAATATATATGGACAGTGTATTTGTGAATACCCAATATTGTCATCCAAAAGAGAAATAGAATATGTATTTTTGCATGCCCAATATTGCATGAAAAACAAACAGTGACACATTTGAAAACTTTTCTCTTGGGTGTTCACAAAAAAACTGTGATATAAACTTGTAACAAAACCCAAAACAAAAATGGTTAAAATATTGATGTTTATAAAGGTAGTATCTTGATACATATATGCAAAGATGGATTTTTTAATCTCTCTCTCTCTCTCTCTCTCTCTCTCTCTCTATATATATATATAACTTAATCGATTAAAAAAAATATTAGAGTTTCAAAAATCTCTATTATATACATTCTATAGACATAGTTGTACGAGGTTGTCTAAACATTTTAAGTTTGTGTGCATTTTCCCATAAATCTCATGATATAAATATGATTGAAATCACATTTTTATGTTGCTTACATCCAAGTGAAATCGCATCATAGTTTCTTTATTTTTCTATATATTGTGATATGAAAAAGTTCACATTTTTGTATTGCTATCATAACATTAAATAGACAATTTTATAATGATTACTTTTTATGTTGATATATGTTCAATATACCTTTATACACTTATAATATATGTGTTACAATTTATTTATTTGTGATATTATAATTTATGGTTCAATATTTTTAATTTAGTTTTTTATAATTATATCTTAAAATTTATTTAGTAAATTATAATGATTTGGTTTTGATATTTACAAATATTATTAATAATTTTTTTATCCATAAAAAATATAGAATCAAAACAAATTATTTTAAAATTTCATGATTAATCACATCTTCATTAACATTAACTGCATCTTCATTATCATCTTTAAAATAAAATCATACCTTATATATCATTTAGTTTATGAATTTCTATTTTTATGTTGGGCTTGTAGTTTGGGAATTTGTGTTCTAAGAAAGGGAAGTAAATGTCACTGATTACTCCTACGTGGATGATACCGAGATTACGCACAGCGATTATATGAGTTTGGCAGCATCTTTCTGTGCCCGATGCAAGTGACGGTTTTCTAGGCCGGTGGCATCTTTCTGTACACGATGCAAGTGACTGCGACAGTTAGCATAACGTATACGTACGAATCTGCGTCAGCGTCCGCCCACCGAATGGTCGGGCCGGCGCCTATACCGTCTAGTCAGCTCCAACACCTATCCAAATTAGGATTCTGGATAACTTTTAGACGGCAAGAGATCTATCCTAAAATACAAGGAAATATATGATCCGTTCGATTGGTACTAATAATTTTCTGTGCGTTCATCTGTATGGACAAGCTAAGGCGAAAAAATCAGTAATGCAACATTTCAGTGGAAAAGAGATTGGCTGGGCTGGGCTATGCTATTCAGCTGCGTAGGTGGGAGTAGAACGCAAAAGTTTATGTGTGTGGTATCAATCCTTCTCAGCTAAATAGAAGAGTCTTAACTAACACATTATTAAAAAAATTAATACATTTTTAATGAATTTTAATACAATAACAATCTCATCCTAGATTATTATGAGCATCAATTTATATAATTTATGTACTTAATATCGATTTACGATTTATTCAATTGAGAAAGCTCATAAATAAATTAAGCATTTAGATATAAAGTACGTATAATTGGTTTGGTTTTTAATAAATATACTTTCCACACAGATGGAAAAAACCTTTTGTGTATATTGAACAATGACAATATACTCCTTATATCTAACAAGTTTCTACCCTCGGGAGGTATTGCGCTACGCGGCCTTGATACTCACATTTGTAAAAACAATTTCGCACTGTATACTCACGACTTGAAAAGCTGACGTCATAAAGACGAGGTTGGCAGGGTGACCTCATCAATAGTTAGTGTCCCTAAACTTTCGGGATAATTAAATATATATATTAATTTTTGAAATAACTTTTTAAAAGACATTGCAATATAGATGGAGGAAAGGAGGAAAAGTGGCAGTAGAGTGGAAAATCAACTAATGTCAGGGTTACTTTATATAAAGAAAACACGGATTGATGACGTGGAGAGCTACCGACTATCCATGACTCGACTAACTTCGTTTAGAAACGACAAATGGTAGGTGGCTCTATAATACGTCATCCTACCAAATGCAACTTTCCTATAATTTTCTAAAGTTTGCTTCAAGTTTCCTAGAAAGCAGAAAAATCATGTATATTATTTTAATTTGAAATAAATTAAAAATATATTTTCAAATATTTTAGAAAGAAAAAAAAAAAACATGTTTATCATTTTAATTTGAAAAAATTGAATATATGATTTCAAAACTTAAAAAATATAAAAATATCATATTTACCATTCTAAATGAAAAAAATGGAAGATATGCTTTCAAAGCTTTTACAAAGGATGTTTATTATTCTAATTTGAAAAATGGAAAGCATACTCGAAACTTCTAAAAAATAAATTTGAAAAAATTTAAAATATATTTTAGTTGTACAAAGAATTCGAAAACGAGATAGGTTTTGCTTTCATGTTATCTCATAAGCGGAATCCGAGAATAATAAACAATGTGAAGTGATGGAGATAAGATGTAACCAACTGTGAAAATATGCTTTCGAAGCTTTTAGAAATAATAAATATTTTTGTGTTAAGAAGAGTACGACAACAAGAAATCATGTGTTTCTTTTGCGTTATCTCATCTGAAGAATCCGACAATAATCATGTGAAATGATGGATAATAAGATGTAATTCACCGTGAGTACCCTGGGCATAAAAGTTTGTGAGTTACAACAGCGAGACGTCAGAGTATAAGATATTCAAATTCACTCTCATCAGAAAACGTAAGATATGATTCGAAAGCTCTCTCTGCAAGACATGACTTTTCCATGATCTCAGTGCATGATCTGGACAGCAGCCGAAGACGATTAAACAACCAGGCCAAACTAATGTCGAAAATGTGCACATGTGGCTAGAAATAATGTTTTTCAAATATATATATATATATATATATATATATATATATATATATATATATATATATATATATATATAATATTTTCACATAGGTAATAAACTGTTCTTCAATACGTTTTAAATTATTTATTCAACTAATTTGTCAAAGATCACATTTCCTTATAACCATCTGCCAGACCAAAATCTGTGTATCTTTTCCTCTTCATTCACTTTTAATGAAAACAGAAATCCTCATCTCTAAGCGAATTACAAGGGATTTTGTTTTATAAATGTTTCTTTTCCCACCCAAAACCTGTATAACTTTTCTTTTTCATTCATGGAATCCTGATGAAACTATAAATCCTTTAAATCCTTTTCTCTGTCCTCTTTTGCCAACCAAATCCTGTATATCTTTTCGTCTTCTTTCCTTTGTCTTTTTTTTTTCTTAACCAAAAACTGTATATCTTTGAAAATACAAGTCCTTTCATTTGTCATCTTTTCCCAACCAACCAAAACGTGTATATCATTTCCTCTTCTTTCATTATGTCTCTTTTTCCCACCAAAACCTATATATCTTTGAAAGTAAAAATCCTTTAATTTCTTTATCTTCTTTTCCCAACCAAAACTTCTATATCTTTGAAAATAGAAATCCTTTCATTTGTCTTCTTTTCACAACCAAACATGCATATCCTTTTCTCTTCTTTCATTATAATACACATCCTTTTCTTTTAGTGAATTTTAGAAATTTATATTTTCTAATTGGTTACTTTTCTTTTATGAATAGCAAGTTCATGCATAATGATGCAGGAGCATCGCAATCATATCAAAAGGAAGTGGACGTGGAATTGGAATTGACACCTCAACACATCGAATGAGATGAATCGACAATTAACTAGCTTAGAAGCGGTACGAAGAGTGTTTGAAATTTTTGTTAATTAATTTTGGTTGTGTAAAATTGGGCCACCGTTTGAAATGACAGAACCACTGTAAATCCTTTACACGACTGTAAATGTATTAAAGTCGTGGGATATTAGCCCTGATTAGTCATTAGGTTGCATTAATTGAGTAGGTAACCACTTGAACATAATGTAATAGTATTTAGATAAGATGAAGAAGAGCGAAAAAGATCTAGGTCCTTAGACAAGTTTTCCTTGTAATAATTGTAAAGGATAAATGACTATAATTATGTTTTCTTTTGAAGTGAATAGAAAACAGGAAATTAACCCAAATACATAGTGTTGATATTGTTATGGTTTGACTGTGTTGTTATGTGTTTGTGAATGGATGATGTTCATAGTGAATGAATGAATAAGTGAATGAGTTCAATTGTTTATCTTATGTAAGATTATGCTAGGAGTGCATGCACAGTGCAAGGAGTGCGTGTGAAGAAGTCTTTTTCGACTTAAATCTCAGAAGAGATAGCGGGGAAATTCTGTATGCAGAGTGTGGATATTAAGCGCAAGGAGTGTGTATAGAAACAAACTTGTGTTAAATTTTGAAAGCTCAGGAGGTTGAGCACAGAGTATGCCAGGAGGGCGTCAGGAAGTCTTTTGAAAAAGACATAGAGTGTAAGTGTGCGTTAAGGGGCAAGATATAAATTTCATTGGCTAGAAGTTCAGGAGGAGTAGTGGTTTTAATTCTCGAGAGGAATCACTTAGACAAGTTTCTAATTTTTGAAGAGTTGAACCATTCAGAGGTGGAGCGTAGAAAATTGAAGTTCAAAGAAAGAAAAAAGTAAGGAGGATTGAGCGGGAGAAATCCTTCAAAAAATAATTTTGAAGATTGGACAAGATCAAGGGTCAAGACCCATTTAGAAAGAGTCAAAATCTTGCAAGACGTTAGATCTCGGAGAAGTAGCGCACTGGTTAGTCGCGAGGAGTCATCAGAGTTTCGTGAAACCAAAAGATTTGGAAGAAGCAGAGTGAAATTCGCGAAATAGCGAAACGCAAAATCCCAACATGCTTAGAAGGATTGACCCCAAGTCATTGTGAAGGGTCATATTGATGGAGGATAAGGGAGGAGCTAGCATTCGCTAGACCCTTGTTGAAATTTCGGGACTCAGAAGTTCGAAGGACGGAGAATCGGTTGACTCATATAGCCGATACCTGAAATTGTGACACACCTTTTCGAATAAGCGTGTGGTCACAAGGCGTAGTAATGTGGAAAAAAGCTTGCACTTAGTGCTTGTTCACACGAGTGAAAGTTTCATAGAAACTTGTGGATTTTTTTTTAGAAGTTTCAGCAGGGAATCAAAGACTATTTTGATTCAGTCTTGAGAAGATCCTAGATCGGGAGGTTGCGCAACCCTTGGAGAGGAGGGGGTCTACACCAAGTGGTATCGGAGCCTGAAAAATATTTGAAGTTTAACTCATAGGAACAGTTCAAGCGATGCCACTAAGGATACGCACATAACCACCTATGGAAAACTGTGTTGTAGGAAGACAAGTGAGAGAACTTCGCGCAAGGTTGGAAGTGATAGAAGTAATGCAAAGGATAACACCTGTTGCTGAAGATGTCAGTGATGTAGAAAGTGAAGAAATAGAAGTTGAAGATGCTACAGTGGAAGATGAGGGTGAAAAACGCTTATTGAAAGATGTTGTGAAGTTGGGAGCTAGAGCAAAGATGGACATTCCCATGTATGAAGGTAATTTAGATGCCGAAGAACTATTGGACTGGATAAGGTCCATGGATAAGTATTTTGACTATGAATAGGTCGATGAAGGAAGGAAGGTGAGACATGATGTCACTAGATTAAAGGGACATGCAACATTGTGGTGGGATGAATTGCAGGCAGAAAGGAGGAGCAAAGGAAAACAAAAGATAAAAAATTGGGACTGGATGGTAGCCAAACTGAAGGCTAAATTCATACCTAACGATTATCGGATAGAGCTGTTCAGAAAATTACAGAACCTAAGGTAGAGGGGTATGATAGTGAAAGAGTATACAGAAGAATTTTATAGGCCAAATATTAGGACTGGACAAAGAGAGAAGGATGATGAAAAAGTTCCTAGGTATACAAATGGTTTGAGGTATGAAATTCAAGATGAAATCAGTATGATGACTTTGAGGACAGTGGAAGATGCTTATCAGATTGGACTGAAGGCAGAAGAAAAGTTGGCCAGAAACCAGAGCCAATGGAACAGAAGTAGAGGCTAAAATAGAGGTAAGAGAGTTGTCTATGATAAGGCACCAAAATATAAGGATGAGAATGAGAAATCATATGGTCGTTTTGAAAGAGGAGGAACTTCCCAAAGACGACCGTTTGGTGGGAGAAATTATTTTTCTCGAGGAAGAAGAAGAAGTAGAGGAGGCAGAGTTAAATGTTATGCCAATGGAAAGACAAGACATATGTCTTGGGAATGTCCCGAGAGGAAGAGAGAAGGAGGAGGAGAATCACACATTTCTGAAGCCCAAAAGAATGTGGAAGCAAAGGCAGCAGAAGGAGGAAAAAATCTTATGATCAGGAAAATCCTTCTAAAGGCACAAAAAAAAATAGAAGACCCAGTTCTATGAACGAGGTTGTTCAGGATTGCTTCTAAAACAAAGGACAAAGTTTGCAAGATGATTATAGACAGTGGGAGTACTGATAATTTAGTATTAGCAGAGATGGCGGAGAAGTTGAAACTAGAGACAACTACACACCCAAGTCCATACAAAGTATCGTGGTTACAGAAAGGACATCAAGTAATGGTAAGTCAACAATGGAAAGTTGAATTTAAAATAGGAGGCTATAAAGATGAGATTATGTGTGATGTATTTCCCATGGATGTTTGTCATATTTTGTTGGGGAGACCATGGCAGTTTGATAGGAATGTTATCCATGATGGGAGAAAAAATACCTATACATTGGAAAATAATGGTAGAATCCACATGTTACTGCCAATAGAAGAGAAGAAAGAAAAGGAAGAAGCCAACACAAGAATACTTCTCACGAGTGGGAAGGAACTCTTGAAGGAGGTCAAGAAAGATCAAAAAATGCAATTTATTGTAGTAAGAAAGCCAATAGTTATCCTTACCAATACTTCTATGGATGATTTACCTGAAGAAATCCAATAATTGTTTGAGAATTTTGCTGACATAGTAGTGGATGAATTGCCTAACTCATTACCACCTATTAAGAGTATTAGCCACCATATTGACTTGATTCCAGGAGCCAGTTTGTCGAACAAAGCAACGTATCCATTGATACCTCGAGAGAATGAAGAAGTTAAGAAGCAAGTTCAGGAGTTGTTGTATAAAGGTTTAGTAACGGAAAGTCTAAGCCCATGTGCAGTGCCAACTATATTGAGTCCAAAAAAGGATGGGGGATGGAGAATGTGTACAGATTCCAGAGCCATCAACAAGATTACCATTAGGTATAGATTTCCTTTACCTAGGATGGAAGATTTGATGGATTGTTTGAATGGAGCAAGTTATTTTTCAAAAATACACTTGAAGAGTGGATATCATCAGATAAGAATGAGAGAGAGAGATGAGTGGAAGACAACATTCAAGACAAATGAAGGTTTGTTTGAATGGCTAGTCATGCCATTTGGATTGACAAATGCTCCAAGTACATTTATGAGGTTGATGAATGAAGTATTGAAGGAATTCATAGGTAAAATTGTCATTGTATATCTGGATGATATATTAGTTTGCAGAAAAACAAAGGAAGAACATTTAAAGCACTTGACATTAGTGATGAGGAAATTGTAGCGAGAAAAATTGTTAATAAACTTGAAGAAAAGTTCTTTTATGAAGACAGTGCTCATATATTTGGGTTTTGCGATCTCTTAAAATGAATTGAAGATGGTTCTAGAAAAGGTGAGAGCAATCAAAGAATGGTCGTCACCCAGGAGCATACTTTAGGTGACAAGTTTCCATGGTTTAGCAAGTTTTTATAGAAAGTTTATTAGAAATTTTAGTGGTATATGTGCACCCATGATGGACACTGTGAATAAGAAACATAAGTATTTTAATTAGACAGAGGAGGCTGAGAAAAGCTTTAGAGTGTTGAAAAAGAAGATAACGAAACAACCAGTTCTGGTTTTTTTAGATTTTGGAAAGACAATTCAAGTGAGGTTTGATGCAAGTGGGATAGCCATTGGAGCAGTTTTGAGTCAAGATAATAGGTCAGTTGCTTATTTCAGCGAGAAGTTGAATGATGCTAAGGATAAATATTCTACATATGATAGGTAATTTTATGAAGTGATTCAAGCTTTGAAAAAATGGAGACATTATTTAATTCCAAAGGATTTTTTCTTGTATAGTGATAATCAAGCTTTGCAATTTATTACTAGGCAAGAAAATTTGAATCAGAGACATTGTAAGTGGGTAGAATTCATGCATAATTTTACTTTTATTATTAAAAATGTTTCTGGAAGTGCTAACAAAGTTGCAGATGCTTTGAGCAAGACAAGTTTGGTTATACATGAATTTCAAGTGAAGACCTTAGGGTTTGAACACCTTAAGGAAATGTATCAGGAAGATTCAAATTTTAAGGAGGCTTATGAAGCATATGAAAATCCTTTACTGTGGGATAACAAATCATGGTCAGAATATTTGATCCAGGATGAATTTTTGTTTAAAGGAAGCCAATTGTGCATACCAATATGCTCAATGAGAGATAATTTGTTGAAAGAAAAACATAGTGGAGGTTTAGCCAGACATTTTGGTCATGAAAAAACATTTTCACAGTTGAGTAGTTTGTATTATTGGCTAGGTATGAGGGAAGATGTGAAGAAATTTGTAGACCAATGTAAGATTTGTCAACATGCAAAATACAAGAGACAAAACATTGGTTTGTATCATCCATTGCCTATTCCAGAAAGGCCTCGGGATGCAATTAGTATGGATTTTGTATTGGGATTACCTAGAACCGAGAGGGGAAGTGATTCCATATTTGTTATGGTCAATAGATTTTCCAAGATGGCACATTTCATACAACGCCAGAAGACAAATGATTCTACACACATAGCCAATTTTTTTTTAGAGAACTTATGAGATTACATGGATTGCCCAGAAGCATAGTTTCAGACAGGGATACTAAGTTTGTGGGACACTTTTGGAGGACTCTATGGAAGAGGCTAGGAACTAATTATCTTTTAGTTCATCATATCACCCTCAGACAGACAGACAGACTGAAGTGGTGAATGAGAGTCTGGGAAATTTGTTAAGTAGTTTAGTCACTAAAAAAGGTCATCGGTGGGATCAGATTCCGGCACAAGCAGAATTTGCATTTAGTAATTCAGTTAATAGAAGCATTGGAAAAAGTCCATTCGAGATAGTATATAGAAGACAATCGAGAGGGCTTACAGAATTAAGATAATTGAAACAAGATGAATTCATGAGCACTGGAGCAGAATATTTTGCTACAGAAATGCAAAGACTTCATGATCAAGTTAAGAGGCAGATATAGGATAGTAATAAAAAATATAAGGACATAGTTGATAATAAAAGAATGGAAGTTCAGTTTGAAGTGGAAGATGAAGTTTTAGCTCATTTGAGGAAGGAAAGGTTTCCGAGAAGAACATATAATAAGTTGAAGATGAAAAAGATAGGACCATGCAAGATACTTAGAAAATTTACAGAAAATGCTTATGAGATTGAGTTGTCAGATAATATTGGGATATCACCGATATTCAACGTTGCAGATTTGTATCCTTATAACAGAAATGATACAGGAGAATTGGATGATAAATAAGAAATTCAGTGGGAAGAACAGATTCCCATAGTAGAAAAACCTCAGATGGAGAAAAATTTAGAACAAATAGTTGGAAGGAAAACTAAAAGAAAAATGTATCCTGAATATTTGGTAAAGTGGAAAGATAACCCAGTGGAAGATTCAAGTTGGGTAACTGAACCTGATATTTTGAAACATGGAAAGACAGTGCGAGAACTCATGGACACGAGTCCATGAATATTTTAGCCAGAGGAGTATGAAGCAGGATCATCGCAATCACATCAAAAGGAAGCAAGTGTGGAATTGGAATCGACAACTCAACACATTGAAGGAGTCGAACCGACAATTAACTACCTTGGAAGTAATGCGAAGACTTTTTGTAATTTTTGTTAATTAATTTTGGTTGTGTAAAACTAGGCCACCGTTTGAAATGACAGAACCATTGTAAATCCTTTACACGACTGTAAATGTATTACAGGTGTGGGATATTAGCCCTGATTAGTCATTAGGTTGCATTAATTGAGTAGGTAACCGCTTGAACAGAATGTAGTAGTATTTAGATAACAGAAAGAAGAGAGAAAATGCTTTGGGTCCTCAGACATGTTTTTCTTGTAATAGTTGTAAAGGATAAATGACTGTAATTATGTTTTCTTCTGAAATGAATAGAACAGAGGAAATTGACCCAAATACACAGTGTTGATATTGTTATGGTTTGACTGCGTTGTTATGTGCTTGTGAATGGATGATGTTCATAGTGAATGAATGAATAATTGAATGAGTTCAATTGTTTCTCTTCTATAAGATTATGCAAGGAGTGCATGCAGAGCGCAAGGAGTGCGTGTGAAGAATCCTTTTTCGACTTAAATCTCAGAACAGATAGCGGAGAAATTTCGTATGCAGAGTTTACATATTGAGCACAAGGAGTGCGTATAGAAACAAACTTGTGTTAAAGTTTTAAATCTCAGAAGGTTGAGCGTAGAGTATGTCAGGAGGGCATCATAAAATATTTTGAAAAAGACACAGAGTGAAAATGTGCAATAAGCGGCGTGATTTAAATTTCACTGGCCAGAAGTTCAGGAAGAGTAGTGGTCTTAAGTCTCGAGAGGAATCACTTAGAAAAGTTTCTAAGTTTTGAAGAGTTGAAGCGTTCAGAGGTGGAGTGCAGAAAATTGAAGTTCGAAGAAAGAACAAGTAAGGAGGATTGAGTGGGAGAAATCCTTTAGAAAATAATTTTAAAGATTGGACAAGATCGAGTGTTAAGACCCATTCATAAAGAGATGAAATATTGCAAGCCGTTAGGTCTTGGAGAAGTAGCACACTGGTTATTCGCGAGGATTCATCGAAATTTCGCAAAACCAAAATATTTGGAAGAAGCGGAGTGAAATTCATGAAATCACGAAATGAAAAATATCGATGTGCTCAAAAGGATTGGCCCCAGGTCATAGTGAAGGTTCATATGGATGGATGATAATGGAGGAGCTTGCATGAGCTAGACCCTTTTTGAAATTTTGGGACTCGAAAGTTTGAAGGACGGAGAGTCGGTTGACTCATATAGCTGATACGCGAAATCACGACATGCCTTTTCGAATAAGAGTGTAGTCACAAGGAGTAGTCACGTGGAAAAAGGCTTGCACTTAGCGCTTGTTCACGCGGGCAAAAATTTCATAGAAACCTGTGGATTGTTTTCTTATAAGTTCCAGTAGGGAATCAAATACTGTTTAGATTCAATCTTGAGAAGATCCTAGACTGGGAGGTCGCGTAGCCCTTGGAGAGGAGGGGCTCAACACCAAGTGGTATCATAGCCTAAAAAATATTTGAAGTTGAACTCAGTGTGTTAGGAACGGTTGAAGCTAGGAACGGTTGAAGCGATGCCGCTGAGGATATGCACAGGACCACCTATGGAAAACCATGTTGTTGGAAGAGAAGTTAGAGAAATTTGCACAAGGTTGGAAGTGATGGAAGCAATGCAAAGGAGAACACCTTTCATTGAAGATGTGAATGATGTAGAAAGTGAAGAAATAGAGGTTGAAGAAGCTACAGTGGAAGATGAGGGAGAAGAACGCTTATTGAAAGTTGTTGTAAAGTTGGGAGCTAGAGAAAAGATGGGCGTTCCCATGTATGAGGGTAATTTAGATGCCGAAGAACTATTGGATTGTATAAGGTCCATGGATAAGTATTTTGGATATGAAGAGGTCGATGAAGGAAGGAAGGTGAGACATGCTGTCACCAAATTAAAGGGACATGCAACACTGTGGTGGGATAAACTACAGTCATAAAGGAGGAGAAAAGGAAAACAAAAGATAAAGAATTGGGATAGGATGGTAGCCAAACTGAAGGCTAAATTCATACCAAAGGATTACCAGATAGAGTTGTTTAGAAAATTGCAGAACCTGATGCAGAGGCATATGATAATGAAAGAGTATACAAAAGAATTTTATAGGGTGAATATTAGGACAGGACAAAGAGATAAGGATGATGAAAAATTTGCTAGGTATATAAATGGTTTGAGGTATGAAATTTATGATGAAATTAGTATGATGACTCCGAGGAAAGTGGAAGATGCTTATCAGATTGCATTGAAGGAAGAAGAAAAGTTGGCCAGAAACCAGAGCCAGCAGAATAGAAGCAGAGGCTTAAATAGAGGTAAGGGAGTTGTCTATGATAAGGCACCGAAAGCTAAGGATGAGAATGAGAAATCATATGGTCGTTTTGAAAGAAGAGGAACTTCCCAAAGAAGACTATTTGGTGGGAGAAATTATTTTCCTCGATGAAGAGGAAGAAGTAGAGGAGGCAAAGTTAAATGTTATGCTTGTGGAAAGAAAAGACATATGCCTTGGGAATGTCCCGAGAGGAAGAGAGAAGGAGGAGGAGAAGCACACATTTCTGAATCCCAAAAGAATGTGGAAGCAGAGGCAGCAGAAGGTTGACAAAATATTATGATCAGGAAAGTCTTTATAAAGCTAGAGAAAGAAATAGAAGACCCAGTTCAGTGAACGAGGTTGTTCAACACTGCTTGTAAAACAAAGGACAAAGTTTGCAAGATGATTATAGACAGTGGGAGTACATATAATTTAGTATCAACAGAGATGGTGGAGAAGCTGAAGCTCGAGACAAATACACACCCAATTCCATACAAAGTATCATGGTTGCAAAAAGGACATCAAGTAATGGTAAGTCAACAATGCAAAGTTGAATTTAAAATAGGAGGCGATAAAGATGAGATTTTGTGTGATGTAATTTCCATGAATGTTTGTCATATTTTTTTGGGGAGACCATGGCATTTTGATAGGAGTGTTATCCATGATGGAAGAAAAAATACCTATACTCTGGAAAATAATGGTAGAACCCACATGTTACTCCCAATAGAAAAGAAGAAAGAAAAGGAAGAAGCCAACATAAGAATACTTCTCATGAGTGGGAAGGAACTCTTGAAGGAGGTCAAGAAAGATCAAGAAATGAAATTTATTGGAGTAAGGAAGCCAAGAGTTATCCTTACCAATACTTCTGTGGATGATTTTCCTGAAGAAATCCAAGAATTCTTGTAGAATTTTGTTGAAATAGTAGTGGATGAGTTTCCTCACTCATTACCACCTATTAGGAGTATTAGCCACCATATTGACTTGATTCCAAGAGCCACGTTGTCAAACAAAGTAGCGTATCGATTGATACCTCGAGAGAATGAAGAAGTTAAGAATCAAGTTCAGGAGTTGTTGGATAAAGGTTTAGTCAGTGAAAGTCTAAGCCCATGTGCAGTGCCAACTGTATTGAGTCCAAAGAAGGATGGGGGATGGAGAATGTGTACAGATTCCAGAGCCATCAACAAGATTACTATCAGGTATAGATTTCATTTACCCGGGTTGGATAATTTGATGGACTGTTTGAGTGGAGCAATTTATTTTTCAAAAATACACTTGAATAGTGGATATCATCAGATAACAATGAGAGAGGGAGATGAGTGGAAGACAACATTCAAGACAAATGAAGGTTTTTTTGAATGGATAGTCATGCCATTTGGATTGACAAATGCTCCAAGTACATTTATGAGGTTGAAGAATGAAGTATTGAAGGACTTCATAGGTAAATTTGTCATTGTATATCTAGATGATATATTAGTTTTCAACAAAACAAAGGAAGAACGTTTAAAGCACTTGACATTAGTGATGAGGAAATTGCAACAAGAAAGGTTGTTAATAAACTTGAAGAAAAGTTATTTTATGAAGACATAGCTCATATATTTGGGTTTTGTGATCTCTTCAAATGAATTGAAGATGGATCTAGAAAAGGTGAGAGAAATCAATGAATGGCCGTCACCCAGGAGCATATTTGAGGTGAGAAGTTTCCATGGTTTAGCATGTTTTTATAGAAAGTTTATCAGAAATTTTAGTGGTATATGTGCATCCATGATGGACAATGTGAAGAAGAAACATAAATCTTTTAATTGGACAGAGGAGGATGAGAAAATCTTGAGAGTGTTGAAAAAGAAGATATCAAAACAACCAGTTTTGGTTTTACCATATTTTGGAAAGACATTTCAGGTGAGGTATGATGCAAGTGGGATAGCCATTGGAGCAGTTTTGAGTCAAGATAATAGGCCAGTTGCTTATTTCAGCAAGAAGTTGAATGCTGCTAAGGAAAAATTTTCTACATATGATAAGGAATTTTTTGCAGTGATTCAAGATTTGAAAAAATGGAGACATTATTTAATTCCAAGGGAGTTTGTCTTGTATAGTGATAATCAAGCTTTGCAATTTATTACTAGGCAAGAAAAGTTGAATTAGAGACATGCTAAGTGGGTAGAATTCATGCATAATTTTACTTTTGTTATTAAACATATTTTTGGAAGTGCTAACAAAGCTGCAGATGCTTTGAGCAAGAGAAGTTTGGTTATACAAGAATTTCAAGTGAAGACCTTAGCATTTGAACACCTTAAAGAAATGTATCAAGAAGATTCAGATTTTAAGGAGGCTTATGAAGCATATGAAAACCCTTAGCTGAGGTATAACAACTCATGGTCAAAATATTTGATCCAGGATGGATTGGTGTTTAAAGGAAGCCAATTGTGCATACCAATATGCTCAATGAGAGATAATTTGTTGAAAGAAAAACATAGTGGAGGTTTAGCCAAACATTTTGGTCATGAAAAAACATTTGCACAGTTGATTAGTTTGTATTATTGGCCAGGTATGAGGGTAGATGTGAAGAAATTTGTAGACCAATGTAAGATTTGTCAACATGCAAAAGGGAAGAGACAAAACACTGGTTTGTATCAGCCATTGCCTATTCCAGAAAGACCTTGGGATGCAAGTAGTATAGAGTTTGTATTGAGATTACGTAGAACCCAGAAGCGAAGTGATTCCATATTTTTTGTGGTCGATAGAATTTCCAATATGGCACATTTCATACCATGCTAGAAGACAAATGGCGTTACACACATAGCCAAATTTGTTTTTAGATAAGTTGTGAGATTACATGGATTGCCTAGAAGAATAGTTTTGAGATAGGGATACTAAGTTTGTGGGACACTTTTGGAGGAATTTATGGAAGAGGATAGGAAATAATTTATCTTTTTGTTCAACATATCACTTTTAGATAGAGGGACATACCGAAGTGGTGAATATGAGTCTGGGAAATTTTTTAAAGAGTTTAGTCACTAAACAAGGTCGTCAAAGGGATTAGATTCTGACAAACATAGAAATTGCATTTAATAATTCAGTTAATAGAAGCACTGGAAAAAGTCCATTCGAGAGAGTATATAGAAGAAAGTCGAGAGGGGTTGTAGAATTGAGAGAATTGAAACAAGATGAATTCAGGAGCACTGGAGCAGAAGATTTTGCTACAGAAATGAAAATACTTCATGATCAAGTTAAGAGGAAGATACAGGATAGTAATCAAAAGTATAAGGACAGAGTTGAACATAAAAGAAGGGAAGTTCAATTTGAAGTGGGAGATGAAGTTTTAGCTCATTTGAGGAAGGAAAGGTTTCCGAGAAGAACATATAATAAGTTGAAGATGAAAAAGATAGGACCATGCAAGATCCTTAGAAAATTTGTAGCAAATGCTTATGAGATTGAGTTGCCAGATAATATTGGGATATCACCGATATTCAACGTTGCAGATTTGTATCCTTATAACAGAGATGATACATGAGAATTGGATGATCAAGAAGAGATTCAATGGGAAGAACAGATGCCCATAGTAGAAAAACCTCAGATGGAGAAAATTTTAGAACAAAGAGTTGGAAGAAAAACTAAAAGAAAAAAGTATCCTGAATATTTGGTAAAGTGGAAAGATCACCCAGTGGAAGATTCAAGTTGGGTAATTGAACCTCATATTTTGAAACACGGCAAGACAGTGCGAGAGCTCATGGATAGGAGTCCATGATTATTTTAGCTAGAGGAGTATGATGCAGGAGAATCACAATCACATCAAAAGGAAGCGGATGTGGAATTGGAATCGACACCTCAACACATTGAAGGAGCTAAACTGACAATTAACTAGCTTGGAAGCGGTGCAAAGACTTTTTGTAATTTTTGCTAATTAATTTTGGTAGTGTAAAACCGGGCCACCGTTTGAAATGACGGAACCATTGTAAATCCTTTACACGACTGTAAATGTATTACAGGTGTGGGATATTATCCATGATTAGTCATTATGTTGCATTAATTGAGTAGGTAACCACTTGAACATAATGTAATAGTATTTAGATAAGAGGAAGAAGAGAGAAAAAGCTCTCGGTCCTTAGACACGTTTTTCTTGTAATAGTTGTAAAGGATAAACGACTGTAATTATGTTTTCTTCTAAAATGAATAGAATAAAGGAAATTGACCCAAATACACAGTGTTGATATTGTTATGGTTTGACTGTGTTGTTATGTGTTTGTGAATGGATGATGTTCATAGTGAATGAATGAATAATTGAATGAGTTCAATTGTTTCTCTTCTGTAAGATTATGAAGGGATTTCATGCAGAGTGCAAGGAGTGTGTGTGAAGAAGTCTTTTTCACCTAGGAGCATATTTGAGGTGAGAATTTTCATGGTTTAGCAAGTTTTTATAGAAAGTTTATTAGAAATTTTAGTGGTATATGTGCACCCATGATGGACACTATGAAGAAGAAACATGAGTATTTTCATTGGATAGAGGAGGTTGAGAAAAGCTTCAGAGTGTTGAAAAAGAAGAAAGCAGAACAACCAGTTCTGGTTTTACCAGATTTTGGAAAGACATTTTAGGTGAGGTTTGATGCAAGTGGGATAGCCATTAGAGTAGTTTTGAGTCAAGATAATAGGCCAGTTGCTTATTTCAGCGAGAAGTTGAATGATGCTAAGGAGAAATATTCTACATATGATATGGAATTTTATGAAGTGATTCAATCTTTGAAAAAATGAAGACATTATTTAATTCCAAAGGAGTTTGTCTTATATAGTGATAATCAAGCTTTGCAATTTATTACTAGGTAAGAAAAGTTGAATCAGAGACATGTTAAGTGGGTAGAATTCATGCATAATTTTACTTTTGTTATTAAACATATTTCTAGAAGTGCTAACAAAGTTGTAAATGCTTTGAGCATGAGAAGTTTGGTTATACAGGAATTTCAAGTGAAGACCTTAGGGTTTGAACACCTTAAGGAAATGTATCAGGAAGATTTAGATTTTAAGGAGGCTTATGAAGCATATGAAAATCCTTTGCTGAGGGATAACAACTCATGTTTAGAATATTTGATACACGATGGATTGTTGTTTAAAGGAAGCCAATTGTGCATACCAAGATGCTCAATGAGAGATAATTTGTTGAAAGAAAAACATAGTCGAGGTTTAGCCGGACATTTTGGTCATGACAAAACATTTGCACAGTTGAGTAGTTTGTATTATTGGCCAGGTATGAGAGAATATGTGAAGAAATTTGTAGAACGATGTAAGATTTGTCAACATGCAAAAGGGAAGAGACAAAACATTGGTTTGTATTAGCCATTGCCTATTCCATAAATACCTTGGGATGCAATTAGTATGGATTTTGTATTGGGATTACCTAGAACCCAAGAAGGAAGTGATTACATATTTTTTGTGGTCGATAAATTTTCCAAGATGACACATTTCATACCATGCTAGAAGACAAATGACGCTACACACATAACCAATTTGTTGTTTAGAGAAGTTGTGAGATTACATGGATTTCCTAGAAGCATAGTTTCACACAGGGATACTAAGTTTGTGGGACACTTTTGGAGGACTCTATGGAAGAGGTTGGGAACTAATTTATCTTTTAGTTCAACATATCACCCTCAGACAGACGGACAAACCGAAGTAGTGAATAGGAGTCTGGGAAATTTGTTAAGGAGTTTAGTCACTAAACAAGGTCATCAATGGGATCAGATTCTGGCACACGCAGAATTTGCATTTAATAATTCAATTAATAGAAGCACTGGAAAAAGTCAATTCAAGATAGTATATGGAAGACAGTCGAGTGGGGTTGCAGAATTGAGAGAATTGAAACAAGATGAATTCAGGAGCACTGGAGCAGACGATTTTGCTAGAGAAATGCAAAGACTTCATGATCAAGTTAAGAGGAAGATACATGATAGTAATCAAAAGTATAAGGACATAGTTGATCAGAAAAGAAGGGAAGTTCAATTTGAAGTGGGAGATGAAGTTTTAACTCATTTGAGAAAGGAAAGGTTTCCCATAAGAACATATAGTAAGTTTAAGATGAAAAAGATAGGACCATGCAAGATCCTTAGAAAACTTGCAACAAATGCCTATGAGATTGAGTTGCCAGATAATATTGGGATATCACCGATATTCAACGTTGTAGATTTGTATCCTTATAACATATATGATACATGAGAATTGGATGATCAAGAAGAGATTCGGGAAGAACAGATGCCCATAGTAGAAAAACCTCAGATGGAGAAAATTTTAAAACAAAGAGTTGGAAGGAAAACTAAAAGGAAAATGTATCCTGAATATTTGGTAAAGTGGAAAGATCACCCAAGATCACCCAGTGGAAGAATCAATTTGGGTAACTGAACGTGATATTTTGAAACATGGAAAGACAATGTGAGAGCTCATGGACAAGAGTCCATGAATATTTTAGACAGAGGAGTATGATGCAGGAGCATCACAATCACATCAAAAGGAAGAAGACATGGAATTGGAATCAACACCTCAACACATTGAAGGAGCTGAACCGACAATTAACTAGCTTGGAAGCGGTGCGAAGACTTTTTCGAATTTTTGTTAATTAATTTTGGTTGTGTAAAACCGGGCCACCGTTTGAAATGACGGAACCATTGTAAATCCTTTACACGACTGTAAATGTATTACATGTGTGGGATATTATCCCTGATTAGTCATTAGGTTGCATTAATTGAGTAGGTAACTGCTTGAACATAATGTAATAGTATTTAGATAAGAGGAAGAAGAGAGAAAAAGCTCTAGGTCCTTCGACAAGTTTTTCTTGTAATATTTGTAAAGGATAAACGACTATAATTATGTTTTCTTTTGAAATGAACAAAACAGAGGAAATTGACCCAAATACACAATGTTGATATTGTTATGGTTTGACTGTGTTTTTATGTGTTTGTGAATGGACGATGTTCATAGTGAATGAATGAATAATTGAATGAGTTCAATTATTTCTCTTCTGTAAGATTATGCAAGGATTTCATGCAGAGCGCAAGGAGTGCGTGTGAAGAAGTCTTTTTCGACTTAAATCTCAGAATAGATAGCGGGGAAATTCCGTATGCAGAGTGTGCATATTGAGCATAAGGAGTGTGTATAGAAACAAGCTTGTGTTAAAGTTTGAAAGCTCAAGAGGTTGAGTGCAGAGTATGCGAGGAGAGCGTCAGAAAATCTTTTGAAAAATACATAGAGTGCAAGTGTGCACTAAGGGGAGAGATTTAAATTTCATTGGCCAGAAGTTCAGGAGGAGTAGTGGTTTTAAGTCTCGAGAGGAATCACTTAGAAATGTTTCTAAGTTTTGAAGAGTTGAAGAGTTTAGAGGTGGAGCGCAGAAAATTGAAGTTCGAAGAAAGAACAGGTAAGGATGATTGAGCCGGAGAAATCCTTGAAAAAATAATTTTAAATATTGGAAAAGATCGAGGGTCAAGACCCATTTAGAAAGAGCCGAAATATTGCAAGCTGTTAGATCTCAGAGAAGTATCACACTGTTTAGTCGTGAGGATTCATCGAAATTTCACGAAACCAAAAGATTTGGAAGAAGCAGAGTGAAATTCGCGAAATCGCGAAACGCGAAAACCCAACGCACTCAAATGGATAGGCCCCAAGTCATGGTGAAGGGTCATATGGATGGAGGTTAAGGGAGGAGCTAGCATGCGCTAGACCCTTGTAAGAATTTTGGGACTCAGAAGTTCGAAGGACGGAGAGTCGATTGACTCATATAGCCGATACGTGAAATCGCGACGTGCCTTTTCGAATAAGTGTGTGGCCACAAGGCGTAGTCACGTGGAAAAATGCTTGCACTTAACGCTTGTTCACACGAGCGAAAGTTTCATAGAAACCTGTGGATTTTTTTCTTAGAAGTTCCAGCAGGGAATCGAAGATTGTTTCGATTCAGTCTTGAGAATATCCTAGACCGGGAGGTCACACAACCCTTGGAGAGGAGGGGGTCTGCACCACATAAAATAATAGTAATTTTAATTATTCTAAAATAAATATTTTCTCTAATTTAGTTTTCTTTTCCTTAATCAACATTGATCCTTGTGATAATAACTAATCTATATAACTAAATGAGAAGATAACTAAAAAGTCCAAAAAAATAGAGAAAAAGTAAGGATAGGTATAGTGAATGGATAGCATTTGATGGGAACCACTACAATTTCCATAGTAAGTGGTGGCATAGTTTTTCCTAACAATTCACGATAGGAAAGTGTACACATTCAATAGAGATATTTTTAGTTTCTATAACAGTGTACCCATTCAATAGAGAGATTTTTAGTTTCTATAACAGTGGAGGCAAAAGCACCTCATAGCATCGCTGGACAAGAAAAGTATAGGTTCTCATTGGGGGTCGTTACAATTATAACATCAAATCAACTACCAATGAATACATCATCTTGTAACTACCCACTTGAATGCAAAAGCACCTCATAGCATTGCTTGACAAGAAAAGTATAGATTCTCATTGGTGGTCGTTACAATTCTAACATCAAATCAACTACCAATGAATACATCATCTTGTAATTACCCACTTGATAAGGAAATGATTAAAGTTTTGGCCTACAATAAATGTGCAATATATGATTAAATTAGAGAGGAAAAGATTGAATAACCATTTGGTGAAGATGTTCATGGGTCCAACCTCTTGTTGAACAAGTAGATTTTATTTACACCAACCACTATCATGTCCATTCACCTCTAATTGTTTACCAATAAGGGGGTAAAGTGCTTCACGCCCTTGGGGAAGATCCACAACCTTTCTCGATACTACAAATGCAACTTGCTTATCTTCATTGACCGAAGTGAGTTGAAGAACTCCTAAACATGTCTAGTTGGTTAAATGTCTCAATATTTCTCTTAAAAGTAAGTTATCTAAACATGCTTTGGTTATCAAACTAAAAAACAAATTAATAATTATTTTGATTCAAAATATGATGCAAATAAATGTCACTTATTTTTATTTTTGTTAAAATCTAGTTGTTTCCTTGTTGTTAGGAAATAAATAATTAGGCATAACAACCATAAATAATTCAAATCCAAGCAAACATATTGTTAAAATTTTAATAGATGTTTTTAGAAGAAACAGTAAGAACTCATTCAAAGGTTCCTAATGTAGATTCTCATGTGCTGTCACAAGTAATAGTAAACAAGAGCATAGGAAATTATTTTTTACTCAACCAACATCTATAATCATTAAAGTGTATGTCAAAACCCTTCAAAAGTATATATTCTCGTGTGTTGTCACTAGTAACAGTAAACAAGAACATAGGAAATTATTGTTTACTCAAGCCAAGAATGGTAGGTGGTTTGATCTTAACATAAATTTAAATAAAGCAACGCATGAAATTTGGCAGGATAATAACAAGTCTTTTTCCAACTAAAAAGATGTACTAAAATTCAGAAGGGATTCTTGGGGATGTGAACCGCACATTAAACAATTTCCTAGAACATCAAAATAAAACATCTACGAAGGATTCAAGAACAAATACAATACATTGAACTTGGGCCAATGATCTTTTGAGAAATGAAATCCTTGGTATGTTCAAATAAAAATACTTAAAATCTACGAAGGATTCAAGAACAAATACAATACATTGAACTTCGGCCAATGATCTTTTGAGAAATGAAATCCTTGGTATGTTCAAATAAAAATACTTATATGTTATTGTATATACAATGAATAATTTGGTTATTACTATGACACATGCATTAATCATGCTTTGCATTCTATCCATGTGCAAAATTACTCGGTCATAATGCAAGGGTTTTTTATGAAGAGATTTTATTCATATAATTAGTAGTATAGGCTAGAGGGACAAATATATTATGAAAAAACTTGTTTATATGTAACATGCCTTAAGTGTGGTGAAACAACATTACTGAACCAATGCACTTATGAGAGTGAAGAGAATAAATTTGGGAGGTTGGTGGTTGACAAGTAGACATTCAAATATGTGGCATTCGAGGCCAATAACTTTCTCTTAAATAAAATGTATTTTCTTTAAAAATTCACTTATAAATTTGACCTGGTTAATTAATGTAAAAATTAACTTATCTTGAGATATTAATTCCATTGGGTACAAGTATGCAATTTCATCCAATGTCTTAGAAAATAATTAACAATATTTTCAACATGTTCATGTATAATACCCAAGTTTTGAGTCCTTAGATTAACAATGTTTTTTTTTTTTTTTAAATGAAAGGTCAGAGTGCCTATAAAGTTGAAAGGCGAGAGAGCCTAACAATTTAATCATTTGAATATTACTAAAAAAATACATCGTTGTCTGCAATATGAATAAGCACAATGTTATAGGGGGCTATGATTCCAAAAAACAGGGAGGGATAAATGGGCTAAACCAATTATTATATTTTATTCACCCATCTTGGACTTAGTTGGGAAAAGTGGTTATGTGAGCTTCTTAGGGAGGCCACATGGTACATTATTCCATGTTATTATATAAACCATGTTTTTGGTTTTTGGAGGGTTCCTTAATCATTCTCCATTCATTCCTCATTCATTCTTGCTCACTCTTGTTCTTGGTTTTGGGGATGGAAATTAATTGTTGTAGGTAGAGAGTCTTTCTAGTTGACTCTGGGTATATACTAGTTATTCCAACAAGAAATTGATGTATATTTGCATGAGAATGATGGAAGTTTTGAAAAAATTATCGACGACTGAGAACCCTTGGATTTTCCATCATTGATATTTCCTTACCAATAACACTAGATCCCTAGAAAGAAATGGAAGATACCAAGGGACTACATTGTTGGTAATGGATCATACTCAATACATGAGGAATAAGGAAAAACTCATACAATGAAAGATAACTATAGAGTATCCATTCATTCAAGAAGTGATAATATAGCTCAAAGACATCACTACTCACCTACTCATTCATCAAGTAATTTTTATGCATTTGAAGAGTCAAGGAGTATCCCAAAAGTGTCTTCTAGTAGGCATCAAAGAAGAAAATATGAGTTGGATAGCTTGAAAGGAGAACATAGGAAACTTAATCCACCAAACGTTGATGGTGAAAACAAAAGGGGAGATGATGTTGAAACATGGTTGCTTGGAATTATAAAATATTTTTCAGTTGCATAGCTACTCATCTAAATTAAAAGCCACGATTGTCATACCATTTGTATCGAAGAGCTTATATGTGGTCGGATCAGTTGAAACAATTCAATCACATTTATGAGAAAATGATTTCTCGAGGGATGATTTTAAGGATGGAAATTTATTTTAAAATCTAGAAACCTTAGCGAATATCACTAATCCTTCATATGTCAACTATAAATGTTTGGCGATATTTTATTTTAAATATTCAAATTTCTAAGTATTTTATATTGTTTTTATAAAATTTTGGCGTTTTTTAAGGTAAAATAATTTTATCTTATAGAATTTGGGCGAATCATTTTTAAAATAGCTAATCTCGTTTTTGGAAAAACCATGAAAAATTAGCCCATGAGCGAAATTTAACCCCTAAAATCATCCCTAGATTTCTTGGAAGTAATTCAAGAAATTCCATTGCTGAAGTATGTGGGTTTTATCAAAGAGGAAAAGGTGAAACTACGAAGGCTTGTAAGTGGAATACCATCATTTTGCAAGGATAAATTCAATTTGATGAACTTGAAACTTTAGCAAAACCCATTAGAAAACCCAAGTATCTATATTATTAATGCAAAGGAAGAGATACTTTTTCAAAATCTTGAAAGGATAAGAAGAAGGAGAAATAATATTAGAGAAGGAAAGGATTCAAACCTCCTTTCAATATAAATATTCCTAATACATATCAACAAAATCAACTCACTATGAATGAATCCAAGATGGAAGGCTTCATGGGAAAAAGGAGAAGGATACCTATTGGAAACATACATTAAATCTTGGCTCAGAGCATGATGAATAATATTTCGTTTAATGTATGGTGGATAATACTTATCTTTAAATATAAATATAAAGTTACAAACAACTATCCATATGCATATGTTTTTTGGAAATTGGCACAATTAATAATCTTTTAATTATAAAACTTAATTTTATAGTTAGAAATTGAACATGCTGGCATATTTTTCTTGGTCCTCCTAAATCAATCAATGAAATTTCATGTTCATAATTGCCAAGTTTACCTATTTAACAAAGATTAATATGTATAAAAAAGCTAATTCTCATTAATAAGAAATAATTCAACATTTGCAATATTGTTGCATATGTTTCATTTTGGCCAGGTTTTGATGGATGTGAAGCAGCCTCCTAATGGAAGCCAAGCCACATTTGAGATGCGTTTCAATTAAGACAGCATTGGTTAATTTTGGCCATGTTTTGATCGATGTGAAGCGGCCTCCTAATGGATGCCACATTTGATGTGAGTTTCTGGATGCACGAGGGATCCCAAATTTGAGATGCGTTTCAAATTTTACTACAGATGTGAAGCGTGTCGGGCTCATGGATGCAGGTTTGGCCTGCGTTTCAATTAACACAGCCATGGTTAAGCTCTATACGTGATGGATGCAAAAGGTTTTACAGAAGAGGGCAGACAAGTTATGGTTCTCAATTATTAGGCATACCACCACATTAAGACTATGGATGCGTTACCATACTTTCCCAAGAGAAATGGTGGAATATACAAGAGGGTGGTGCATGGAGCAATGACAACTCAGAGAAATTTAGTATTTCCTTAGCTACTTTGATAAGCATGCGTTTCTAAGCAAAAATTTAAAATTTGTCCTCGCCCTAGCTCATTGATAAACACGACTCGGCACTGTACCGGGACACAAACTTCTCCAATTTTATAAATCTTCTGAATTCCAAGGAGTACAGACAAAGGGCATTCTTAAAATCCATAACATAATATTTCATCGCCAAGACAAAGGGCATTCCTAAAATCCATAACATAACATTTCATGGCCAAGACAAACCGATTTACTCACTTTCAAACTTGAAAACGTTCACAAAAGATCAGGAATACATGAATTACCTAATATGTGGTATCCGTTAACACCTTAAAGGGTTTAAATAAAAAATATATCGGGTGAGTAAAGAGAGTAGTAGGAGTAAGCTTAGTTGGAATAGGCTACTTTCTTATCTATGCATGTTTAAGCACTCAAGGTTTGAACAAAGACTCGTACAGGTTCAGGTTCTGGCACTAAGATCCGGCCCGCAACTAAACTCTTCTCGTCCAGGAAGCTATAATGCAGTGAGGGCAACTAAGACTCGTGCAATTTCAAGAACCTAATAGAATATAAAAGAAAATGCTATATCTTTTATTGTATTTTTTGGAGAATAAATCCATTGGAAGGATAATCTGGTGTTGAATATTGTTTAAGCTAAACTTAAATTGATTACATTTACCCCTAGATTATAAATCTAAGTGGTTAGGATCACTTAAGCTGAAAGTTACATCAGGATTTTTGTTTTAAATTGAGACTTACAAATTTATTAAAACACACATTTCTTGTTTTAAATTGAGATTAATGAATTTTTTGAAACCCACACTTCTTGTTTTAAATTGGGACTTACAAATATCTATACTTATGCAGGGTGAATGATTTCTACAACTGAAGCCAATAAGGAATATAAATTATTTGAGGTTAGCAATATAGTTATGAGACTAACAAGATTTCATAAATTAAGAGGAAAAGTGTGTTAAGAAAATTGATTGATGGATGTTGTTTTTCATTATTTATTTTGCAAATATTTATATAATCTAAAGAAATGGTTAAACATGGAAATAAATTTCTAAACACAAATAAGAGGGCATTCTAGACAACAAATAATTTATAAGAGGATGTGATTGTTTTTAGATTATATTGATCTTATAGAAAATAGCAACTCATCTATGTCTCCAGAGTATGCACTTGAAGATGTTGGACTGTATTTGGATTATGAGATCTTACAACAAATACCCATTCACCTCCACCTCCTTCTCTGTAAACCTAATTGGATTTTTATTGATATTTATCATTGACATCTAACCATGGTGACAATCATCTTTATAATAAAATACATAATCACAATTATATGACTGAAATCATCTTTATAATAAAATACATAGTCACAATTATATGACTGATAATATGCATATTTTATTTTCAAACCCTAATTTAACCTTAAACCCTAATTAGGGTTTGTAAATGAAATATCTTTATCGGCGTTCGGCGTTCAGCAACCACACTTGTATGGCTGTACTAGTTAGTTTAGTTTTTAATAATTTAGTTACCACGTTCTAAAATAAAAAGCTAAAAAGCTTTCGATATATGCTTATCTCTAACGAGTTTCTACCCTATGGAGGTATTGCACTACCCGAGCCTAGCCACGCAGCCTTGTTTACAATTAAGATCTCACATTTGTCAAAATAATTCAGCACTGTTTAATCAAGACTTTCAAAGCTGACGTCATAAAGAGGGAGTTGGCAGGTGACCTCACAATAGTTAGTGTCCCTAAACTTTCGGGATAATTAAATTTATATTTTAATTTTTTAAATAATATTTTAAAACAAGAATGGCCCTTCAACACAGTTAAAAGGCACTGCAATATCGATGGATGAAAGGGCGAAAAGTGTCACTAGAATGGAAAAATAATTAACGTCACGATTACTTTATATAGAAAAAACACGGATTGGTTACATGGAGGGCTACCGACTACCGTGACTCGACTAACTGACAAATACTTTTCGGTCTCTGTTATTTCTAGGTCATGAGCCTATGAATGTATTAGTATGGCCTATGGCTCACCCAACCCTAATACTGTGGGTGGATACTATGGCCATCATGCTTTATAACTCACTTAATACTACTGCTGATATATATATCGCCATTAATGTCTTCATATTACATGTACTTTCATATAGAGATCCTGTATATTGTTTCTAATCACTTTTTTATGAAAAGGTTTAATTCCGCAACTTCATTCAAATTTAGAATAGATTACTGCATAGCTCAACTCATAATCTACTTTTACGTGGATATCTACATACATAAACAATGGGCATAGCTGCAGCGAGTCATGCTTGGCCTGATTAGATTTATGTTTTATCTAGTTTATGAGAAAAATTAAAACATTTTACATTTTTTTACTTTAATAGCATTATAATTTTGTTATCTAGTTATAGTATAAATTGTGATTTAAATTTTAGTAAATTTGTTATATATTTTTTTAATTTTTAGTAAATTTGTGTTATATATTTTGTTTTTAATGATCTAATGGAGATAGCATGGTGATAAAGTAGTTCTCAAAATAAAAGTTTTAAAAGGAAATTATATAAAAATATATACTAGCACAGCCACAAATTTGTGGTTGGTGAACGTTTAAAGGATGGCTTGTAAAATCTGAACCGCCCACAAAGAGAAACGGCCGAGAGGTGGACGGAAGGAGTCGGAAGGAGTTGGCTAGAAGGAGACAGTGTGAGAACATGGCTGGTGAAGGTCAAAGGTTTAAATTGACATAGAAAATGAAACCCTAATCAATATAATCAATAGACTTTTTTCTTCATTGGTAGGTGGTCTCATTTCAATATAAATTTAAATGAAGCAATGAAGGAATTAGTACATAAAATTAATACATAAAATATGGCATGATATCATCATGTCTTTTTCCAACCAAAATGATGTACTAAAATTGAGAAGGGATTTTGGGGATGTGAATCTTACATTAAACAATTTCTTAGCACATCTTAAGAAAAACTTTATGAAGGATTTAAGAAAAAATACAATGCAATGAATTTGGGCCAAATATCTTTTGAGAAATGAAATCCTTGATATGTTCAAATAAAAACACTCTATATGTTATTTTATATACACTGTATAAGTTGGTTATTACTATGAAACACACATTCATCATGCTTTGCATTCTAACCATGTGCAAAAATGCTCAGTCATAATGCCCCCAATTTCGTCAAGATAATTTATTCATAGCATTAGGTGTATAGGCTAGAGGTTCAAATATATTATGAAAAAACTTGTTTATATGGAACCTGCCTCAAGTGTGGTGGAACAACAATATTGAGCCAATGCACTTATGAGAGTGGGCAAAATAAATTTGGGAGGGGTGGCATTCCAGGACAATAGTTTTCTCTCACATAGAATTTATTTTCTTTCAAGCTTCACTTAAAAATTTGACTTAGTTAATTAATGCTACTATTAAGCTAACTTGAGATCTTTATTCCACTGGGTACAGGTATGCAATTTCATCCATTGTCTTACAAAATACCTAACAATATGTTCAACATGTCCATGTGTAAATTGAAAGGCTGAAGAGCCTAACAATGTAATACTTTGAATATTAGTAATAAAAATACATCATTAATTGCAAGATGAATAAGGACGAAGTCATAGAGGGATATGATTTCAAAAAAGAGGGAGGAATAAATGGGAAAACTAATAATTATATTTTATTCATCCATATTGGACTTAGTTGGGAAAAGTGGTTGCTAGTTGAATCTAGGTATCTACTAGTTATTCCGACAAGAAATTATTGTATGTGTGGATGAGAATGATGATAGTTATGAAAATATTATTGACATCTCAGAATCCTTGGAGTTTCCAGCATTGAGATTCCTTGACCAATAGCATTAGATCCCTATAAAGAGGGGGGACATCCCGAGGGATTGTATTGTAGAGAATGGGGATTCATTTTTTGCGTTGTGTAGGATGAGGTAGAAAGAGACAAGGAAAAGTAGGATTTGTTTAGTGGTTGGGTAGATTGCGAGAGCTTGATAGCTTATTGGTGTGTGTTTTAGAGTCAGCCTAGGCACCCATCCTTATGGATTCATAGCCTTAGCTCAGGGGTGACCTGCTGTAGAGAGTGAATGTGAAACAAAGCCTAAGTTTGAGTGGAACATCCAAAGTCTGCAACTAGTCAATGTGAATTTTTCGTGAAGATAAGTGTTATTTTCTCTTTGTGTTTATGTATTTTATATATGTATTTATGTTTTAATATTTATTGCTTATGGTTGTATATTGCATGAGCTTTGAGTACTTAATGTAGTCATGAATAATGCATGAGCACACATAATAGTTTAATATGTTTCTTGATTGTTGCATTTGCTTGCATCATGCTTCTTGATTTATTGATTGGTATAAAAAACTTTGAAATCCATCAAGAACACAAAATGTTGAGGTGCTCGAGAAATGAGTACGTCATAGATTGGTATAAGAGCGTCATATGGAACATTGATCATCCTCTGATATCCATCACATGATTGGGTAACCATGCATGTGTGTCGAAGGGTAAATGTGTGGGATGGGACTCACTCATCACCACAACCAACAGATGAGTTCCAGGCAGAGGGATGGTCGAGGAGGTACGACCCTTGTCCCATCCACAGTAATTTCTTGTGCTAGGTGGGTAGCTAGGTACATGTCTGTAAGTTTTAAACCTGCAAAGTATAGAAATGCATATATATTCTTAAGAAAAACAAAAATTAATCAATGGATCATTCACATAGTACACATATATTTATACCGAAAACCCTCAACCAGGAAAACCTTTCTTATATTCATTATATTGAATTTCACCATTCACCATAAAATATATATAGACAATGTTTTTAGGTATTCCGTAGATACCAAAACCCTAATCCCTTAATTCGAGATTAATTTACAAAACCGCTAAAAATAGCACAATCCACTAAAAATAGAAAAAACAGCCCCCCAAAAAAAAATCGGGGCGATGTCGCCCGTTGCTGAATGCTGCGCGTAACCAGGGGGGGGCATACCTGCCCGCCACCCCCCGCCCCCCCCTTGGATCTCCCTAAGAAAGCGCCCAATGCACATGACATAAAGGGCACTGCTAGAGGGATCGTCAGACGTAGTTTTCATATCTGACGTGCCCACACACACAGATGCNCATACCCAACATTCTCCCACTTGTTGTTTTCTTTGCATCCGGGGGTCCAGGGGATTATATAGTCAACAATCCAGGGAAATAATACCCATTGTTACTCTTCACCAGGAGAACTTTTCTATGCTCACAGACTTTGTCAATGAATCTGCAACATTCTTCAAAGTGTCAATCTTTTCCAGCAACACCTTCTTTTCCTCAACCATGTCTCTCACAAAGTGATATTGAACATCAATATGCTTTTTCTTCGAATGATAAGTTGGGTTCTTTGCCAAAAAGATTACACTATGACTGTCACAATCTAATCTCACTGCTTGTTGTACCAACCCAATACCTGAACACAATACTTGTAACCATACTGCTTCCTTGCTTGCATGAGTGGCTACCATGTATTCAACTTCTGTAGTCGAGAGTGCCACTACAACCTGTCTTTTGCTCATCCAACTGATTTCTCCTCCAAATAGGTTAAACACATACCCACTTGTAGATCTTCTGCGATCTACATCTCCAGCCCAGTCTGCATCAACAAAGCCATGTATGTCCAGCACTCTATCCAATCCCGGTCTTCCTTGGTAGCACAATCCATAATTGGTAGTGCCACAAAGATGCCTGAACACCCTCTTTACCGTTGTCCAATGCTCCTTCCTTGGTTTTGACATATACCTTCTCAAAACTCCCACTGCATGTGCTATGTCTGGTCTAGTACAGACCATTGCATACATCAAAATGCCAACTGCACTGGAATACGAAACATCGGACATGTCCTCTTCTTCTTCCCGTGTCTTGGGACACTAATCTGTAGATAACTTTACACCTATAGGAATAGGAACCTTGACCAGTTTACTTCCATGCATATTAAACCTTTGCAATATCATCTCAACATATTTTCTTTGATTCAACCAGAGTTTCTTGTTTGCACGATCTCTTTTAATCTTCATTCCCAGAATGAAGTTAGCAGCACCGAGATCCTTCATGTCAAATTTGGAGGATAGTTGTGATTTCACCTCCTTGATAACATCCATGTTATTTCCTACCAACAACATGTCATCAACATACAACACTACATAAATGAAGTGATTACCAACCTATTTGGAATATACACAGGGATCAACCCTGCTTCTTACAAATCCCAATCCAAGGATGTATGTGTCAAAATTTTGGTACCACATCCTAGGTGATTGCTTCAGACCATATAGTGACTTCTTAAGCTTATAGACCAACTCTTTCTTTCCCTTCACTACAAATCCTTCTAGCTGCTTCATGTAGATTTCTTCTTCCAGACCCTCATGTAGGAATGTTGTCTTCACATCCATCTGTTCCACTTCAAGATCAAAAGTAGCAACAATAGATAAAATAAATCTAATAGAAGTTAACTTAGCAACATGAGAAAAAATCTCACCAAAGTCAATTCTCTCTACCTGGGAATAACCTTTTGCTACTAACCGAGATTTGTGTTTCTCCACTTTACCTTGTGCATTAAGCTTCTTCTTAAAAAACTATTTGCTACCAACAAATTTTCTTCCAGCTAGCAACTCAACTATATCCCATGCCTCATTCTTATCCAAGGCATCCATTCTTCAACCATGGCCTTCTTCCAGAGTTTACTATCCTCTTAATTCACCGCTTCCCTGACAGTTCTGGGATCATCATCAGTAATAGATAAAGAAAAATTGGAACGGAAATCAGGTGGACTATACCTTTCTGGTTGCCTTTTATCTCTCACTGATCTCCTCAATACTGGGGTATGAGGTTCTTCTACTTCTGCTTCTGCTTCCTCTTCTTCAGATGATTCAGATTTTGCATCATCCAACTCAAGCTCTATTTTATCAGGTTCATCTTTCGTTGGTAGGAATTCCTACTTGGACACATCTTTTACCTCTCTGAAAACAACATCTCGACTGTAAACAGTCTTCTTGGTTTCTTGGTCCCAAAGTTTATAACCTTTCACACCATCTTTATAACCAATAAATATACACTTTTCATCCTTTTTATCCAGCTTACTCCTATTTTCCTTTGGAACATGTACATAAGCATCACAACCAAACACTTTAAGATGTTGAAGAGAGGGTTTCTTTCCAGACAATACCTCGTGTGGAGTTTTATCATCCAACGCTGATGAAGGTGATCGATTGAATAGGTAACATGTTGTAACCACTGCCTCTGCCCAGAATTCTTGTCCTAACCTAGCACCGCTGAGCATGCTCCTTGCTTTTTCCATCAATGTCCTGTTCATCCTTTCTGCAACTCCATTTTGCTGAGGAGTGTATGGAGTAGTCTTATGCCTTTCTATACCACACTTATTACAAAATTATTTGAATTCATTTCTATAGAATTCTCCACCATTATCTGTTCTCAATACCTTTATTTTCTTCTCTTTCTGATTTTCTACCAGAGCCTTAAACTCTTTAAATTTATCAAATACCTCATATTTATTTTTAAGAAAATAAATCCATGTGTTCCTTGAAAAATCATATATGAATGAAACATAATACACAGATTTACCTAGGGATGGAACAGGGACAGGTCCAAACACATCACTGTGTATCAACTCTAAGATCCCCTTTGCTCTTGTAGTGCCATATGGGAATCTTACCTGATTCTGTTTACCATATATTCAATGTTCACAGAAATCAAAATACAGAGTGCAATTAGACATACCTTCAACCATACCTTTACTGTGTAGTGTTCGAAGGCCCTTTTCTCCAATATGTCCTAGTCTTTGACGCCACATCATGTTCTTCTTTCCAGGGACAATATTGGTCTTGTCTTCTTTATTTCTCTGTTCAGGGATAACAGAACTGTTACACCCATTAGTATAAGTGCTTTCCAACAACTTGTACAGAGTTCCACACCGAACTCCCCTCATCAACACCATTTCTCCTTGTACCATCTTGCAAGTGTTCTTTCCAAATATAGTATCCACTCCTGCATCATCCATCTTTCTTACAGATATTAGGCTACTGGATAGTTTTGGAATGTGCAGAACCCCAGGGAGAGTTCTAATCCTTCCATCTTTTAGCAGCAACTTAACCCTTCCGCGTCCCAAGATTTTTGTTATCGAGTCATCTCCTAAGAATACATCACCACCATCGTATTTTTCATATTCAGAGAACCACTCCCTGTGAGGAGTCATATGGTATGACGCACCTAAGTCGATCAACCATACATCATGGTCTGTATGTGTACTTGTAGATTCCAGGTAAACATCACCTCCTTCTTCAGTGGAGGTTTTCACCTCTATGGAAGAGGTACTATCAGATCCCTTTGGTTTATCAACCTTCTTAGACTTGCAATCTTTCTTATAATGCCCTGTTTTACCACACTTCCATCATTTCCTCAAAGATTTTCCTGGAGACTTAGATCTACCTGTAGATTTAAATCTCCCCCCCAAAAGTTTACTAGGATTCCTGTATTGGGTATGACCTCTTACAAATAAAGCATTTGTGCTATGACTATCCATGCTTTTCCACCTCATCTCTTCAGATAACAAGGATGAAACTACATCCTCATACTTCAATGTAGATTGAGTGGTAATACCAATTGCTACAATCAGATTATCCCAAGAGTCTGGCAAAGAACATAACAAAGTAAAACACTTATCTTCTTCTGCAATCGTAATATTAACAGAGNATCTCCATCTTCCATCCTAAGATGATACAACTTCTTTCGAAGAAACAACTTGTTTACCAGGGACTTTGATTGATACAAATTCCCCAAATTATCCCATAGTTCCTTGGTCGTAGATTCTCCCGAGACATTAAACAAAACTGAATTTTCCAGGTAGAGTCGAATAGTACTCCTTGCTCTTCTGTCCAAATTCTCCCAATCTTCCTTTTACATACCAGTAGCTGGTGTACTAGTATTTTGTGTACTAGTAGGTTGTGTATCAGTATCCTGTATGCTAGTAGATGGTATACCAGTAGGTTGTGTACCAGAATCCACAACGATCCATTGTTCTTTGTTTACATGAAGGTCCTCCATCTTGAGCTTCCATAGCTCAAAGTTTTTACCGTTGAATTTCTCTATCTCAATTCTAGATGAGCTCACCATTCCTCTTTCTATACTCGAATCTCCACTGCAAAATCTCCCACTAAACCCAGGTTTATCACAGACCCAAGATAAACTTGATCTATTAAGACTGAGCCAAACCCTCAACAACAAAGGCGTCCCTCTGAAGCCAAAAATGAGCTCTAATACCACATGTAAGTTTTAAACCTGCGAAGTATAGCAATGCATATAGATTCTTAAGAAAAACAAAAATAATCAATGGCTCATTCACATAGTACACAGAGATTTATACCGGAAACCCTCAACCGGGAAAACCTTTCTTATATTCATTATATCGAATTTCACTATTCACCATACAATATATATACAATTTTTTTAGGTATTTCGTAGATACCAAAACCCTAATCCATTAATCCGGGATTAATTTACAAAACCGCTAAAAATAGCAAAAACCACCAAAAAAAAAAAAATCGGGGCCCTGCCCCGAACGCTGCGCGTAACTAGGGGGGGTATACCTGCCCCCCATGAGACCCCCCTAGGAAAGATCCCATTGCAATCGACACAAATGCCACTACTAGAGGGATCGTCAGACACAGTTGTCATATCTGACACGCCCACACACACACATGCAAAGAATATAACACATACCCAACAATGTGAGGCCTGTATTATTAAAATAAAATAAAAATAAAAGCAAGGTAAGTCTGGAGACAAAATATATTTTTTCCATAACATGAGAATAAGAACCCATATTGAGATGAAATATTTTGGGTGTGTCCACAGTGAGGAGATCTACAAATGTGCCAGTGAGGGACATTGCTCAATTTTGCACCAATTCTCTATAATTTGCAAATTATTGATTTTTGAAAATTAAAGTAGTACTCTTTGAAAGAGTCTCTGACTCTGATGAAAATTTTACTAGGGGTTAGGAAATTATATATGAAAATATTCAATGGATAATTTGGATAAACTCCAAGGGGTTTGGAATGTAGATGTTGAAGAAGGCCAAAATCCACTATTTCAAACCACTTTTGGGCGAATTTTGACATTTTCATAGGAAAATGGACTACAGATCACGAAAATAGAAAATTTTATTTAATCGACATGTTATATACTCATAAATCCATTTAAATTTTATCTATTGATTTTTTTTCTAGAAGTGCTCATTTTGGGAGATAGCTAGTTTTACTAAAAAAATCCAAGTCTAAAGATATTGTAAAAAGGACAAAGTTGCCAATTCCATATTGTTGTAGAATCTTAATAGAGCATTAGATTAATAATATGAAAGTTTATGTGTGTTCACAATAATGAATTTTATCAACGTTCAATACAAAAGTTTTCTTGGTTCTTAATGGACTTTCATGTGCAATTGACAGAAATTAGTCTCCTAGTCAAATTACACCAATGGAGAAAGTGCATAAATGGCATGAGAATGGTTTTTTCAAAAGCCATAAATTTCAGCTCAGAGATCATATCAAGGCATTAGAATAGTCATTGGAGAAGTGTGATATGATTCTTCATTAATTGAGAAGAAGAAGGACCTATAACATTAATTGACAAAAAAATTATAACATGCATAATTCTAACAAAAGCAATTTCTTGCACATTTTGTAGAATTAGGGGTATAATCAAATCTTTTCAAGTAAATGGAGGATGCACAAAGAACCTATATTCAAGAGACGGAAGCCAAAGACGAAAATATCAATTTGGCTAATCAAAAGATAAAATCTAATGGACATAGGTACAAGGTGGATCCAACATAATTGGTAGAGACTATACGTATTTTGAGAGTGGAAGTGTGCAGTTATAGAGATGATAATGAAATAACCATAAGGGAGAATGAGGAGAAAAATAAAATAAATACCGAACTATTGCAAATATTAAACCACTTGTAGAGACAAATGAAGAATGGATCATGCTCAAGATACGAGGAAGACGGCATACATCATGCAATGAAAGATAACTATAGAGGATCTAGTCACTCAAGAAGTACTAGTATAGCTCAAATACATCATTACTCACCTACTCATTCATCCCAGAACATTTATTCATTTGAAGAGTCAAGAAGCAACCCAAAAGTGTCTATTGTTAGGCATCAAAGAAGAATATATGAGTTGTATAGCTTGAAAGGAGATCTTAGGGAGATTAATCCATCAACCTTTGATGGTGAAAAAATAAGGGGAGATGACATCGAAGACTAGTTTCTTTGAATCATAAAATATTTTCAATTCAATATCCACTCTTCTAACTTAAAAGCTAGAATTGTCATACCAATTCTATGTAAAACATTTTATGTGGTAGGATTGGTTGAAATAATTCAATCACATTTATGAGAAAAGGATTTCTTGGAATCAATACAAGAAATACTTCCACTAGTGGTATCTTTCATATCACTATTATGACAAGAAGATGCAGGATTTATTTGAACTCAAGTTGGGGATCATGGCGATTGAATAATATGAAAATAAGTTCTTTTAGTTGTTGAGGATGTGGGTTTTATCAAAGAGAAGAAGGTGAAAATACCAAGGTTTCTAAGTGGACTACCATCTTTTTACAAGGAAAAAATTCAAWTTGATCAACAAAAAACATTGGCAGAAGCCATTAGAAAGTCCAAGTAGCTATATGAATAAGGAAAAGGAAGAGAGACTTTTCATAAATATTGGAAGGATAAGAAGAAGGAGAAATGAAATCAAATAAGGAAAGGATTCAAGCCTMCTTTCARTAGAAATAGTCCTAATACATRTCARCAAAATCAACCCAYTAAGAATGAATACAAGATGGAAGACTCCTTGGAAAAAAGGGGAAGGCTACCAATGAAATGTTGGGGATGTAAAGAAGATCAAATGTACATGGATTTCCCTCACAGAGAAGGAAAAATGAAGACATTGCACAATATTCAAGAGGTTGCTACAATGGAAGACATGGGCAAACATATTCCAAGGATATATGCAACCCTAAAAGATTGACAAGAAAAGCATCAGTCCCATATGATTGAGGTGGAAGGTAAGATTAGAAATCATCCTATTTATATTTTAATTGATTTAGGAGCAATCCATAGTCACAATGATCCTAAAGTAGTGGACAAATTTCATTTGATGAAAATTAAACTTGAAATATCATGGTTGGTTGAGCTAGCCACTGGAACCGAAAGAAGGATCAATGGTGTTGTGAGAGATTGTCCAATAGATCTGGATGGAGTGAATACAAATGATGATTTGGATATCATATCATTAGTATATTATGATATCTTAATATGAATGGATTAGTTGGACAATCATAATGCTGTCTTAGATTGCCATAATAAGACATTTACATATCTTTGTGAATAATGAAATAAAAACATT
The DNA here is from genome assembly GCA_032191745.1 of Picea mariana. Lineage (NCBI taxonomy): Eukaryota > Viridiplantae > Streptophyta > Pinopsida > Pinales > Pinaceae > Picea > Picea mariana. The sequence continues at coordinate 216,139 of JASDQU010104993.1, forward strand.
ATGAAAGGAATACAAAGACCCATTTCTATAAGGGAGATTTAAACCTTACAACTGAAGAGATGTTTTATGAAAGGATTTCAATTGTATGCAGCTCATGTGAAGAAACCAAATAATACCAAAGGGATAAGTATTGAAGATTTTTTAGTATTGCAAGAGTTTGAGGATGTATTCAAAGAAATACCAAAATTTCTACCAAAGAGGGATATAAATTTCTCTATTGACTTAGTACTTGGACTTGATTTAGTATCAAAGACTCCTTATATAATGAATACATCAGAATTAAGAGAATTACAAATGTATCTAAAATAATTGTTGAGGAAAGGCTACATACGCCCAAGTGTTTCACCTTGGAGTGCACTGATACTCTTTGTGAAGAAGAATGATGAAACATTGAGGCTTTGTATTGACTTTAGATAGATGAATAAAGCCATTATGAAGAACAAATACCCTCTAATCAGAATTCATGACCTCCTTGATTATCTAATAGGAGCAAAGATATTTTCAAATATAGACCCGAGATCAAGATATCATCAAATGAAAATCAATGAAGAATACATCAATAAGGAAAATTTTAGAACTAGGTGTGGGCATTATGAATTTGTAGTGGTGCCATTTGGATTGACCAATGCATCAATTATCTTTATGTGCTTAATGAATGACATATTTGGAAGCTATTTGAATAAGTTTTTCATTGTATTCTTAGATGACATACTTAATTATTCCAAGTCAAAGAAAGATCATGAATGTCATTTGATATTGGTGCTACAAGTTTTAAGAGAGAATCAACTATATGCCAAGCTAATAAAGTGCTCTTTTTACCAAGAGTGGATCCATTATTTGGGGCACATCATTTTATATGAAAGTATAGCAGTAGATCCAAAGAATATTGAATCCATTGGGGAATGGCCAAAACCAAAGAATGTTTCATAAGTCAAATATTTTATGGGATTAGTCAGATACTAGAGGAGGTTTATAGTGGGTTTCTCTAAGATTGCACAACTCATCAAATCTTTACAAAATAAGGGAACTAAGTTTGAATGGACAATAAAGTGTAAATAAAGTTTTCATCTATTGAAAGAGTTACTTACTAGTGCACCTATTTTGAACATTGTTGACTCAAATGAAAATTTTGTGATATGCATAGATGCATGA
>JASDQU010104993.1:221406-232392 GCA_032191745.1 Picea mariana
CCAAAGTAGAAATGAGAAGTTGTAGCAATTGATTTTATCACAAAATTTTGTAGGAAAATAAGACAATATGATTCAATAATGGTAGTGGCGGATAAAATGACAAAAACCAAACATTGTATTCTATTCAAGACGTGATCCGTATTTAGGAGCGGAACGAACTGATTAACAAACTTAATACAATAAAAACAAAGATATGAAGAATAACACAGATATCCAGTGAACAATATCTTCCATTGAATAATGAAATATGATGAAACTGTAAAACTATAGAACTGAAACACTTGCTCGAATGGTGGTAGCTATATCTGAGAAGAGATGTGGTTGCTACATGCATCCTCATGAGAAGAATGGATTACAATGAGGCTCTAGAGGCATTTTTGATATTACTCATGAATTCCAAAACCATAGACATCCAAAAACCTAACCCTAGAAGGTGAAATGCCAAAAGTCATGTGGGCCCCTATGGGTAAGTTGGTACCTCAACTTCCCAAGGTTGTAACTTTTGCATACGACCTTTGTTTTAGGTGCGTGATAACCCATTGGAAAGTTCTTTGAGATAAATACACATTTCATCGTCAAATTCTGACTTCGCTTACAATTTGACTGTGTCGAGCCAAAAAAACAATGTTTAGGGCCCCAAAATGGCCCTGGAAGTACAACAAGATGTGCTGACATGAAAAGATACAAAATAATCTAGTTGGATTAGGTGAGAGTCCACCAATATCCACCTGGAGGATGTGTGTGGCTTCTGACATCCCCATAAGTGTAAAACCCACAATTAAAAATAAGTACATAAGATTGTGCTAAACAAAAACAAACAAGAAGATCCTGTTGGAATAGGTGGGTGGTCACCAATATCCAACTGGATCAATCCTCCCCCCTTAGGATGAAATGGTCTCCATTGCATTGAGTTCCCTGATCGGGTGAGGAAACTTCTGTTGGATTTGGCCCTGGGTGAGCCACTTCCCTTGGTGTAGGAGTTTCCTTGCCTTGACAACCCGATAAAGTTGGATCCTCTACCAGCGAGTTCCCTTGACCTATGTGACCACTATATGATCAGTGGATGCTTTTTCCATTCAGTCGGGGTTGAGCTATGTTGGTGTCATCTATTCTGCGATCCTTGAGGTGTCTAATAATGGTGGAAAATATGGTCGAAGGAGGTCCACATTGAACACTGGATGCAGGCCAAAGAAGGGTGGAGTGTTGAGCTCAAAAGAAATCCTACCCACAACCTTGGAGATAGTGTAAGGCCCATAGGTAAGTGGGAAAATATTCTTATGGGGCCCTATGAGAATCTCCTTTTGTAAATGTAACCAGACTTTGTTGCCAACCTGCAACTGGTGTGGTACCCTGTGTTGATCATGGTGTTGCTTATACGTAGAACTGGATTTCTGTAGAATCTCTTAGACCTGTTGGCGGATGTGTTGAATCCACTCAATGAATTTTGTGGCTTTGTCGATGGCAGACTAATCATGGGAAGAGTCTGTTTATGCGGTGGAAAGAGGTAGTGCAACATCAATGGGTCCTAAGGGTTGGAATCACATACCCACCTGAAATGGGCTATGGTCGTTGGAGCTATGGAGAGCCCTGTTGTAACTATGTTGAACATAGGGGAGACTCTCCTCCCATGTATGTGGATGATTAGAATTATACATGCACATGATGTACACAATCATCTGATCGATGACCTATGTTTTCTCGTCGATTTGGGGGTGGAAAGAAGTGGATTTTGTGAGCTTGGTGTCCAACAGTGACCAGAGACTCGACCAAAATGTGTTGAGGAACTTGATGTCTCAGTCAGAGATGATGGTATGTGGTATCCCAAAGTGGACCCACACTCGTTCGAACAAGAGCTTGGTAGTATCTGTCATTGTGATATTCTTCTTGCATGTTGTTAGGATTTCCATTTTCGAAAACCAATCAACGACCACAAATACACAGTCATTTCCTTGCTTGGTGGATGATAGGACAGAAATGTAATCCATTGAGATGGATTCCCAAGGATTCTCAGGAATAGGAAGAGGGTTGTATAAGCCTTTCTTCTTGATGGTTGGATTGGAAATGGAATAGGAAGTGCAATATCTGATATACTTGTTGACATCCTATCGAATTTTTGGCCAATAAAAATGTTTCTGAAGAATGGCCACAATTTTCTCCATGCCAAAATGTCCTACCACTTGACTGTAGTGGGATTTCCAAATCAGCTTCGCACGCTCACTTGTAGTAACACAAAGATGGCTCAGGTGGCATAAGAGTCCATCCTGAATGTGAAAATCGATGACAGTCATGTTTGTACCCGAGAGATGACAGGTGGTGGCAAAGTATGGATATTGTTGATAAAGTTGGGGCCACTCAGATGCTTCATGTCCATAGGAATGGAGCACAGTGGTGAGCGCATCCAAAGGAGGCCGATTGAGGTAGTCAATGACATGATTTGAGATACCTGTCTTATATTTGATGTTGAGATGGAACTGTTGTGGGTAGGTGGAGCACTACTGATGGCGGTCATTCTACAATTTCCCCTGTGTCCATATGAACTGCAGAGGCTTTTGATCAGTGTGTATGATCATCTCTTTTCCCAGAATGTAATGTTTCCATTGACGACAGGCTTGTACAAAGCCAATAATTGTTTCCAGGAATGAAGAAGGATGTTGCTAATTACATTACCAGGTAAATGGAATGTCAGAGAGTGAACGCTCATCATAGACACCTATCAAGTTTTATGCAACCATTATTAATCCCAAAGTAGAAATGAGAAATTGTAGAAATTGAGTTTATCACATAGATGTGTAGGAAAATAAGACAATATGATTCAATAATGGTAGTGGTGGATAAATTGACAAAAAATGAACATTTTATTCTAGTCAAGATGACTCATAAAGAAGCTAATATTGCATAAATTTACATGAAGGAAATTGCTAGGTTGCATGGAGTACCTAAGGAAATTGTTTGAGACAAAGATTCAAAGTTTACACCAAATGTTTGGAGAGGATTTTTTAAGGTATTTGATACAAATCTAAATTTTATTACAACATACCATCCATAGTCAAATCAGTAGACAAAGAAAGTCAAATAAGTTATTGAAGACATGTTAAGAATGTATGTGATGAAAAATCCATCTAAGTGGGAAGATTGTTTTCATTTGATTGTGTTTTCCTACAAAGTGGGAAAAATGCATTTTTGAAAGTGAAGCTCAAGAAGAGCTCATTGAAGCTAAGAAGTTTCACCAAGCTAGTAGCCATATTTTTTTGTCCATTTGAAATATTAGAAATAATAGGGCCATTTTCATACATGCTTACATTTCCTGCTTCCATGAATGTGCATAAAGTATTTCATGCATCTTTTCTGAAAAAGTATGTACATGATCCTAACCATGTCAATGATTGGACTTTTATCTAGGTGGAGACAGAAGGAGACTTTGAGGTACAACCAATGTGTATACTATATAGGAAGGTCATGGTGCTCCATAACAAATCCATAGGGTAGGTAAAGGTCTAATGGACATACTACAACCCTAAAGAATTGACATGGGAGTTGGAAGATTCAAATTTGGGACATAGAGACCCAAATTTGTTGAACTCAATTATTGGATCCAAAACTTGTTGATGATGTTTAAAAGGAGGAACATACCTCTAGGACAAAATATGGAAAAATAAAAATTCACTTGAGATTGATGAACAATAATTAGATAGAATGGAGGGGGAGAGAAAAGTCTCAATGATCTGAAAAATGACTTGGAAGAACAAGTCTTTGATCCAGAATCAATGTGCTTGGGAATTCAAAGATGGCTCAATATCCTTATTTTATGAAAATTCCTGACAAAAGTTTCCTAAATTATAGGATCACCATCAACTATGGGAAATGAAGATAGATCTAAATTCCCCCCAACCGTTTCTATTTTCCCACTTTTGGTAGTCAACGCCTGATTTGGCCATTTGGAGGGATTAACTCTTCAAACCATATCATCTTATGATCTCCTAGCAAATTGATACCAAAGTCTTTGAAGCTGAGGTATTATTACGTAAAATCTGAGTGAGGGAGGGACAAGATAACCTCAAGGGGGGATATAAACCAACAAACAATTTCAACACATGGGAATCTTATCACATTAAAGTAGGTCATCACCTCATTTTTAAAGAGGAAAATTGGAGTAACATTTGGAAAGAAAACCTTTGGCCCGAGGTTGACACTTTCCTCTAGCCGGTGAAAAAAAAAATCCTCACTTGGGACTAACATTCTCATTAGGGATTTATTGGTGCTTCCTTTTATTTTCTTTGTAACTGCAATGAGGAAACAATAGAGCATTTCCAAAACCCATGTTCCCTCAGCTTTGAAATTTAGGATCAAGGGGCCTCCTTATTTCGACAATTCGATAGACATACAAACAACATATAATATACTATGGCTTCTTGGCACAATAATATTTATGAGAGTCTTGTGTTGAATATGATATGGTAGCTCTTTCATGGCTTCATTATGTGGGAGACCTAGAAAGGAAGGATTCGACACATTTTTGAAGATATTGAGCAAAACCGATTGATGTTATAGGAGTGCATCAAACATAATATTCAGGAAACCATAAGAGTCATTCATTGGAAAACTAAGGACCTTTCATGCAATAGTAGGGAGAAACGTATTTTGAATGTAATTGGAACTTCAATATTTCTCCCTTGGTAAGAAGGAATATTTTGAGTTTTCTTTCTTTGTCCAGCCTAATAATGTGGTCTCCCCCTTCTTTGGATTTTATTAATCTTAAATTTGATGGAGTTTCTAAAGGCAACCCTGGCCCATCAGGCTTTGGAGGGGTCTTTCAAAATTCATCGAGGGAAATTTTTTTCTTATTTGTTGGTAGTCTAGGTTATGACAGTAATAATGGAGATGAGCTATGAGATTTTACCTAGTGGTTTAGGTTTGCAACACATTGTTGTTACTCTAAGATCATTGTTGAAGGAGATTATCAACTTATCATTCAAATGTTATCCAAACTTCATAATGGTTCCTCTCTTAATAAGATCTTTGCCAACTGGTGACTTGTATCCAACCTGACCCTCATTTAATATGATATTGGATCCATTCCATTCCTCATAGCTTCACAGGTTAGAAGAAACACAAGTAGAGTGGTTGTCTCCTTAGCTAATGAAGGAGTTAATTTAATAATGGGAGATATTTACGAGGCTTGGGAAACATGTCCAACCAATATCTTTAAATTGAATTATCATATATTAGCTCAACAAGATTTGGTCTCCCCGAATAGGGCATGAAAAGCAGCTAGAACTTCAGCTCTTTTTATCTCCATATTAGTGTAATTTCTTGCTATATGGACTAATATGCAAAATGTTGGGACAATTTTAAGGATGGAAATTTATATTAAAATGTAGAAACCTGGGCTAATCTTACTAGTCCTTAATATGCAAAATGTAAAATGTTTGGCGATTCCTTTGTAAAAATATTCAAATTTCTAAGGATTTTATATAGTTTCTATAATTTTTTGGCCATTTTTAAGGTAAAATAATTTTATTTTATCAGATTTGATCTAAAAAAAATGGAAATTGATGAATCTTTTTCTAAGAAAAACCATGGAAAATTAGCCCATTTGCTAAATTGAACCCCTAAAATCGTCTATGTTGTATATGAATTTGCTACTAATTAATATAACTTCCTCACTAAATTTAGAATTTTTTTTTTTATAAATATACTCTTTACATAAATTATTACCTATAATATATATATATTGTATGTGTTATTGAAAATTACTCTTAAGAGTTTTTTCTCTTTCTTTAAACACACCGGTGAAAAAAAAATCAAAATGGAAAACATTGAAACAAAAAGTAGGAATTCCACGGTACACTTTTACAACAACCTAATCTTTAACTTTTTATTAATATAAAACTAATATTAATATTAATATTATTTTTTTTCCTTCGAAAAAAGTATAATTTTATTTAAAGAATATAATTACATTTTGTAAATACATGTCAACACATGTATTGAGGTTATTGCATAGAGGCAGTGCAAAAACAATATTTTTATAGAGGACAAAAAAGCCTCCTTCTGGAGAGGCTTGAGAAACAAAAAGATGATCATCCCTTCATCAGAATACCAAGAAACACCATCGAGTGTCCCACTTACATCCAAGAGCCCAAGAGGAAAAAACTAGTAGGAGTGCAAAACAAAGGAAAATTGTTCTTGGAGCATAAAAACCCTCATATTTGTCTTTTGAAAAGAAAGCATTCTATCAAGATATACAATAGTATAGACTTATGCACATTAATATATCCAACTAAGAATATCAAATAGGATCATCTGAAGTGTCAATATGAAAGGAGAATGAGTAGAGTCTGTGATGGTCCCGTCCTTTGATTCGTGTATAGTCCAAGGCCCAAAAGCCAACTCTATGCCAGATTTGGATAGAGCGTTTGCATCAACATTTTTTTCTATGTAGACAAGATGAATAGAAAAAGAGTCAAAACTATTTAAAATCTTTGAATTTTCCTTCAAAGAATCACCATAAATTTGTAGTGAATTCACCCCTTTTGCTCTTGTGAAAAGAATAAGCAATTTTAAGGCCATAAATTCATCATAGTTATTCGAGTCAGATCCAAGCCCAACGATGAAAGACTCCTCACTTTACACCATTGGATCCAACCCATCATTAGTTAAAACAATGTGTCACTAAAGCTTAATTAAATTTAATGTATACATATAGAATTAATATATACATCTTTATTTATTTTATTATACATGTGTAATGTACTCAACACCACTAAAATAATTTCTCTGACACCAATCTGTAATGTACCCAAAACAACAAATCTAAATTGATTTTCTCTGATACCGATCTGAAACATATCCATTGCCCGAGTACTTCCAAATTCGCCCTCTTGGACTGATTTGAAATTTTCATTCCATTCTTTTGATTCAAGAAACGTGATTCATATGCACTCATCGAGAACAATGCATATCCATAAAAGAATGCTTAACATGCCATTCATAGAAATAACCAACAAACAAACATAATATAAACACATCACTGAGATCATAAATACACATTGTAAAATATATATTACATTGAAAACACAGAGATCGCTTATCCTTAATTAAACCATTCGCCAACTCGCTGCAGACATCAGACATTCCACCCAACCATAAACAATGTTGTTCCAAATATCAATAGTAAGTCACCCTCGAGCCAGGGTTATGAATTCACAATGATGGGTCCTAGGTTGACTTTAACACACACAACAATTAGCTACTAAGCTCTCACGATTTTCTCAACCACACAACAATCCTACTTTACTAGCTCTCTTCCCTTCAACTTACACAAGGCTTTTCTAATTCTTTTCTAGGGCTTCAACGCTATAGGAATCTCAATGAAGGAAACTCCAAAGATTCTTAGCTATGGGAAGTTCTTTCACAAGTGCCATCATTCTCATGAACACATGCATCCATTCATTTATGGAATAATCAATAACTCCTTACATCCATGTAACAAAGGGTCTCCACATCCTACCATTCATTCCCATGACATACCCATCACACTGATGAGCAACAATGAATGAGGAATCCCTAAATGAATGAATGAATGAACCCATAAATAACCCACAAACATGGTTTAAATAGCAAGGATTCCCAAGGCACATCATGGTCTCCCCAAGAGATTCATGTGCCCCCTCCTTCGCCCCGCAACACAAAAATGGGTAAATAAATAATTAATAAAACGAATAGCCCCTCACAACCTCCTATCTTTGTTCTTGTTCATCTTGCAGAGATGTATTTTATTTTAATATATTCAAAGTATTACATTTCTACGCACCCCTAAGTCACATTTACATAAATAAATTCTAATTCATAGGGATTAAAATAGATGATGTTACAACCTGCCACTACATGTATAACAAGGGCAACAAAGGTCCTTATAGTGCCTCTAAATTGTATGTAGTTAATAGATTTAGTGATCCATGGGAACTGAGAAACAACATAGAAGCCAGAAAGAAACAGTGAGAACACGTAGGTCCCGTGTAGTGAGAAGTGGCCACGTCTCTTGACGCCATCCAACATTTTGGTGCCCAGAAATAACGCCAAAGCCAATGAAGACAAATCCCTGTTGCCCATTTCGCGGTCACGAGAAGCGTTCAAACCGTAAGCTGGTGCTCAGTTGGAAAATAAAAGGGGAATTAAACACAATACTTTTGTGCATGGAATTACCAATGCAAAATATGCTTGAAAATCTATGAATTCACGTGCCAATATTTCGATCTCCGAGCCAATAGGCATGAAAATCTTGGAATTTTACGGGCTCTGCAACGATGGACATCTTAAGGGATATAAAGCTAGGTGTCAACAACAATTCTCATGAAGACTTCAATAAGAATATCAAATACATCAGCCAATTAATGATGAGAAAAATATATTATATGTTAAAAAATAAAAATGTTTTAATGATGAGAAAAATATATTATATGTTAAAAAATAAAAATGTTTGTTCCTTAGATTTAAGATTAAGTAAGAATATGTTGTTTGCAAAAAAATGAATTCTCTAAATACCTGAAGACTCCAATAAAAATATCAAATACATCAACCAATTGATGATGAGAAAAATATATTATTTTATATATTCAAAAATAAAAATATTTATTGCGTTTACAAACTTTTTAAATAAAACTAAACTAATATGTAGTCAACACAGGAGCTAAAGCTATATTTCATTAATTCCTCATTCGAAATGTTTTGGAGGCGGATATCTCAGAGTTAACGAGACAATTTAGTGTTTGCCTGTTTTCTCACACAGTTATAAAAGTTGGCGGCAACTTTTTGTGCCTCGTGCAAGTGACAGTTCTATACGCTGGTGGCATCTTTCTGTACATGATGGAAGTGACTGCACCATGAAGTAAGTTGTAGGTGCCAAAGCTTCAAGGTTTTCTAATCAATGACGTATACTTTTATTTTATAAGTTTGCAGTTTACCCCTATAAAGAATTTGGGCCGATTTGATTGCGTATATGGTGATGAATTGAATAACATGGGATAGCAAATAGGATTTCTCTGTTTATGTAAAATATATGTTTACAACCACTTTTCGATCTTTGTTATTTGTAGAGCATGAGCTTGTATTAAATACTACTGCTCGCAGATATATCACCACTAATACCATCCTATTACATTGACTTTGATATTGAGATCCTATATATTGCTTGTAATTACTTTTTGAAGGAAAGGTTTATTTCAAATTTAGAATGGATTGCTACACATAAACAAGGGAAATAGCTGGAGTAGTCTGGCATTTCCTAATTAGATTATGTTTTATCTAGTTCATAACAGAAATTAAAACATTTTATAATTTTTATAGTAATTATAAGATAGTGTAAATTATGATTTATATTTTAGTAAATTTGTTATATATTTGGTTCTTTAATGGTCTTAAAGCAGATAACTTTGATAAAGTAAATGTATTGAAATAAAATTGATAGAATAGAAGAAGGTTGTGTGGCAGTGTAGTCCCTACCAACGAAGTTAGAAAATAAAATGTGAAAAATGGGGTCGAAATGTAAATGAAACGAAGTGTTGGATGCAAAATGTATATCACGGAAATGTTGTGTGTAACATGTATATGATGGAACATGGGTGGCAGGGAAAACACCATATATATTTTGAAAGTATATAGCAAACATATATTTTTTGAAAGTATATAACAAACTACAATTTTGTTGACAGTGGAAGAATAAATTTGGAAATTTAAATGCATTTTCCCTATGGACTGTTGAAAGATAAAAATATATGAAGACATAAAATTAAAAGGAGAAGAAATATAAAAATTTAAATGCATTTGTGAACATGGGATATAAGTAAATGACGCTTGCATTGTAGAGCACCATTTATTTTGAAATATATAAAAAAACGAGAGTTTGTAACATATAAAAAATTCAATGTAATTGTCAGACAGAGTGGTGAAAGATAAAAATAAAAATATGTAACATATTAAAATTAAATGCATTTGTGATAAAAACCGATGTAAGATAAAGAATAAAGTATGTAACATATAGTAATTTAAATGCATTTTTATTTGAAATATGTCCAAAAATAAAAGTTTGTTACATAATACTGGAAATTTTGAAATATACAAAGAAATGAAAGTCCGTTACATATAAACTGGAATTTCAATGCATTTGTCATGTAGACTGGGATTGCAGCTCCTGCGGACCATTACAAAAATATGTACAAGAAACAATATTATGGAAAGAAGATAGAGTGCAATACCTGCAAAAATAAAATAAATGGAAAGGTATAAGTGTTTTCTTATACATATCTATTTAAGAAACTGGAATAAGTCGGTTGATAAACAAAGAAGGATGTGATTAGTAAACTTACAGTGAGGGTACATCTGAGCCCTTTGGATATTTTCTTGCGGCTGTCATTTCATTGATGTCGTCGATGACTGCAGTTTCAAGGATGTCCTCGATGACTGCTGGAATGCTGGCAACTGCCTGTTGCCTTTCGTCGGCGGCCTGTTTCAATTACCTTTCGATCCATTTTTCAATGTAGCTTCTCATTGGGGCGACGTTGATCTCACTCCGGATTTTTATGTTGAAAAGATCATTTTCTAATTCTTGGAAGTTGATAGAAAGATTACAGAGAGCCTGATGATTTTTCTCATTCTGTATTGCATATTTGACTAGCCAGTCGTGGACGTGAGTTTGATCAAATTGAGGGATGATGTAAAACTTTTCCAAAGACAAGGCCTTAAACATATCAACCTATTTATCGAACTCTTGCATGGTTAAGGGCAATGAGTTTGCGATTAAGTTGTGGTCTTGGAAGTCGTTGGTTTTCCCAGCTACGTCTATATTTGATAGCCTAATGAATAATTTATCTTTCTTCGATATGGCTTGTTCACATGACTTAACAATGAGATGTAGGTTCTTCACTTTTTCTTTCCAACATGCATTCAATTGACCGATCCGATTTTTGGATGGAAGATCTTCTTCTCCTC
>JASDQU010104993.1:232419-245036 GCA_032191745.1 Picea mariana
GTTTATTCATCTTTAAACTCAGATTGCAAAATCTCGAGCAAACTATGTGCCTTGGTTCCAAGGGAACTAATGGTTTGTGATCTTTTCCACGCCTCGATAACCAGTTCCATCCTTTTTTTGATATTATCCTCCACATATCCTTTACAGGATGCGAGGAGGGTGGAAGATGTTTTTACATTGGGTGCAAGGGTGCCAGGCATGGCTATTGCCAAAGGATTGACAAGAAATGGCATAGGAATGAAAGAGTCTTCCAATTCCTTGACCCTGTTCTTCAGTCTGACATTCTCGGTCTCCATGCTTCCAATGGAATCATGAAGTTCTTCTCTGCTAGTGATGTGAATTTGACAGATTTGGGACGGCCGCATACTGGCAACATGAACCTCTAAACAAGATTTTCCTTTCTTATTTTTAACATCTTTTTTCTCAATTATCAATTTTTTGGACTGGCTATCAAAAACAATGCTCTGGAACACGAAGGATTCATATTCGTCAAAATTTTCAGTGACGGATATGTCCATTGGATGGCTATGGTGGATGGCGTCTCCGAGTTGATCAAGGAAGCAGATCATGCTATCTAGATCAGTGTCAAGTTCCATGTTCTTACTCTGAATTTCTGGCTCTTCCACCTGTCCCAATTTTTTTTTTCTCTTCTTCTCTAGTGGAAGCTTGTGAGAACTATCAATTTTAGAATGAGGAGGGTTATTATCTTCTCCTTCGTTTGAAGAACTCTAAGTTTTTTTGTTGTTGTGGTGGGCCGTTGGAGCAATGATCTGGGATGTCGTACTTTTTGGAATGGTATTTGTGGATTGAACACTCTTCTCACTGGGGCCTTTCCCCTATTGCGTGTATAATTTAGTGCAACTTTTCATTGTGTCCACGTCGTCAGCATCAGAGGAAGGACCGTTGTCACCACTATCTCTGTTTTTGGGTAGGTGTTTATTTAAAAAACAATCGTTGAGGCCAAGTGCTTGTAAATGTTGTCAAAAAATATTATAGGGGTCAAACCCTCTTATGATTTGAGCATATCTCAGGTTGGAGATGCTAGAATGTGCTGCAAAATCGTCAATTTTGTTGATGTTTTTCAACACGAACTCTCCTACTTTCCAAGGTAGAGGAATGGACTCTTTTTTTTTCTTCTTTTGGAACAGATGGAACCAGTAGATGTATTGGCGTGCTACTTCTGCAACAAACATTATTTTCGTAATGTGACATGGAAGGAGAGTAGGTTGTTCTGTGGAGCCAAAAATTCTTATCACAGTGTAACTATCCAAAAGTTCGAGTGTCCCCTTCTTGTCCAAAAAACAAGTTGCATGTTCAGATATGTGGGGAGTATCTTCTCCTAACAACAAAACTTTGAAAATAGACAGGAAGCCATTGAAAACATCGTAAAAACAGTGGGAAGCCTTGTGCTTCCATAAGGCCTGGTACCAGAACGTTACTGGGTGCAATTCGCAGTTGACATTCTTGGACAGAGACAGTTGCGAAAAGCAACAGGAATACACTATTGCAAAAACTAAATAGGACGACATAGAAAATTTCTTTTCCCTTTTGTAGCTTGACAATTGGGAACAGATTTCATCGAAAATTAACCTACCCCAATAAAAAATGGCTTGTTCGTTGACTGTGAAATACAAAATATAAAGAGCCATGCGGGAAAGAGTTGTTGTGGAGTCCTATCCGATTATTCTTGTAAACAACCAGGCAATTTCGCGAAATGGATTTCTAAAGGAACTCACCTGCATGCTTGTAATATCTTCAGGAACTAGTAGCGGGTTTTCCAAAAAATGGGGCAAGAGGTCCAATCCATTATTATGATTTGCTAGGAACTGTTTGCAATCTTCTCCTCTGAACATCAATGTTGGCTCCGACAATTTTAGCATCTAGCAAAAGACTTGAGGTGACAAATAAACAAAAGAGTGGTCCCGCAGTGGAATAATTATTTTCTCTGAAATAAATTTATCGACGCACCAAGAGATCAAGTCTTTACAGTGAAAAACCTCAAGGACACAGCCTGCACGAGCAGTCCTAGAAGTCCAAATTACTTGGTTCTCTGCAGTAGAGGTTGATTAATAAGAATATGCCTTAGACCACTGGAAGTTATGGTCCTCGCGCCTAAAGATGTTGAGTGTATCTCCACAGAACTGTTATCGGGCTGATGCCATATCTTTATGAGAACTTTGGTTTGCTGCAGATGATGTTTTAAATGAATAGTTAGAGCAGATAATGTAACTCTTTCCTAAATCTTGGTTAAATGATTATGAATGGGAAATATCCTCGAGCCTTTCACTGAGTAATGACAATATGTATGGGTGGTACATGATGAACTGTTAGCAGTAAAACTTATTTATTGCATATTTAGAAATACGAAGGTGACGGGTACAACAAAGAGCAATTAAGGATTGGAGGTTTCGTGAACATGCGAAGGCCAAGACGTGCGAACAGGATTTCATGATTTTGAAATCCACACTCGAAAAGGATAGTATAATCCCCCCGCAAATTTTGGTTTAATGCGCATCAATATGAGATCTCCTCGAGCCTTTCGCCCATCAATGACAATTTATACGATTTATGCATGATGATCAGTTAGAATTAAATGCCATCAATTCCATATNTATATATATATATATATAAACTTTTTTTTTTCTTTTATTATAGACAAGTGCGATGGTGACAGAGACAATGGAGAGCAAGGAAAGAATGGCAAGCTTTGAAAAGCAGTCAGACAAAATTCAAAAAAGGATTACGGGGATACTCAGGACAACCAAGTGTTGCACGATCAAATTTCATGTATCAGATTTTTTGAGTGCAAAATGTGTAAAACGAAAGAGATCATGATGGGGCAGTTCAGCGACCAGTTTGTATATTTGCGGAATTCCGACAAAGTGGCTAAGTATGGAATAGGGAAATTTCTAATTGCATGCGTAGCAATAAGATCTTATATATAATTGGCAATTGCTAATTGCAAAGGGGCGTGAGCATAGGAAATAATGACTACCAATTGAATATTTCTTCAACCTGCCAAATCGACGATCCGACAAATAAATTTGAAGAAATGGCGAATTATGGAAAGAGGATAGACGAGCTTCAAAATGGGGTGACAATAGTTCCACAAAATATTCGAGGACCCGACGGTTAAATTGTATTTCTTGGATGTTTTCAGTGCAAAATGTATAGCACGGAAGAGGGCAAGTCTGACTGTCAATTTTTATAGTGCGGAACTGTGGGTGGTGTTTGCAGCACACAGAAGTATAGACGAAATACTTTTCCCTTTAATATAGCTTATGTGCCACAAATGTGGTATGGCTCATTTTAGCACTTTTCCATTAGTAAAGAAAGACAATCATGAGCCTGTCAGCCCTAGAGACCATCTGTCAATTTTTATATCGCGGAGCTCCGAATGTTGTTTGGAGGTCACGGAAAAGTAGAAGTGAAATGTCGACCCACCCAACGGGCAAGTCCGCTTGTCAATTTGTATATCGCGGAACTCTGGGTGCTAGTTGTAGGACATAGAACAATAGAGGGTCAACTTAAAGAAAGGGGAAGCAGTTGTTGGAAACGTGTCAATCCGCCAAGCTGCGCAGCAAGGCATTTTTGGGAAAAAATGATTAAGTAACTAGGAAGAGAAACTAGAGGGAATAAAAGAGTGGGAAAATAAAAAGTCGAGAGGCAGTTTTCGTAAGCGTGAGTTGGTTTCAAAGAAGCCCCATTGTTGCAAAACCATCATTTTCTACTAATTGTCAACAAATGCATTGTTGAAGATTAGATTTTATTGCAATGTGTGTGTGTAAATATGTTCTTCATACATTCTTCCATGACTGTAAAATATTAAGTTAACTACTAAACTTCATTTTCTACTAGTTGCAAGCAAATGCTTTGTTAAAGATTAGATTTTATTGGAACGTGTGGGTGTAACTGTGTTCTTGATACATTCTTCCATGATTGCAACATATTAACTCAACTATTAAACTTCTTGCATTATGGTTTGTTAGAATTAAAACTTAATAATTGCATGTCTAGAAACAAGAATAACAATTTCACTGCAACATTGTGCATTGGTATTATTATGTTCTATCTGCATTGAGAATAGAATTGAACGTTGATTTCAAAGTGTGCAATCCATTTTTTGTTTGCATAAAAGGTTGGTGGATTGACATAGTGCATTGTCATATAATTGTTAGATGTTCCATTTTAGAAAAAAATAACCCAAGTAAACACAATATCGAAGAAGTACGAGAGCACTGAACCATGCTAATGAGAACATGCGTTAAATCCAGAAAAGAAGCAGCAATGAAGAGTCAAAGGCAAATATTTCTTAATAGAAAATCCATTTAAAAAAAAAACACATTGAGTATTGTACATCTATCCTTAGAAATTGGACCCAGTTCTTCAGGCCAAAATATTGAACGTATCTGCAACAAACACATGCAAGGGATCCGCAATATGAAAGATCTTTGCAGTTTTCTCCTTGATGAATCATCCTATGATGAAATTGCTAGTTTTCAGAAGATTCTAGTGAGGAAGAAGACGAAAAACATTGCGGGGAAAATGGAATAGCCCTTAACTGATACCGCCTCTACAAAGTCCAAAACAATTTAGGAGCACAGGTTGCACGTACAATTCTAGAGGGCCAAATTAGTCCATTTTGGGTGGAAGGAGATGACTAGCAGAAAAATGCCTTACAACAGCGAGAGTTTTGACCTGATTCCCGAAGATGTCAATCAATAATGTTTTGGATTGAAATATATCTCTTGGAGCATCAACATATAATTTATTCACAGTGAAAGTCTTCCACCCAGAATGGACTAATTCTGAACTATGGAATTCCTACTTTCGCGCTACAAAGTGGTTATTGCATTTACCGTCGGTTTCTTTTCTGAAACTACTTTTGGTGTTGTCAGGATCTCCATCATCGATCTGGGAAGTTTTGTCCATTATGGTTGATTTCAATTTGGGCATGGGAGTGGGAAGATTCTCTGCATTTCCATCATGCATTGTCGTATCATCACCCATTAGATCATCTTCTTCCGGTTTGTAATTCATGACATCAAATTTTGCGATAGCCATGAATGCAAGTGGGCAGGTTCTGTGAGCAGGCAGTGTTGCCTTCAAATTATTTGGCTTGAAATATATCTCTCAGTGTACCAAGGGACCATCTCTATTTTTTCTCCTGGGAAGAGGGAGATGAATAGTAAGAATATTCCCTGGAATAGTGGAATCTCTGGCCATTATACCCCAATGTGTTTACTGTGTCTGGACATAAATGATGCGACAAGTTATTAAGAATTTTTGTTTGTTGGAGACAATGTTTGAAATGAAAATCGGGGAGGTATAATATAACCCTCCACAAATTATGATTTAATGTGTATCAATGGAATATCTCCTCGATCCTTTCGCTGATCAATGACAACCTCCAGGGTTCGTGCAGAATGAGTTGTCACCATCACAGATCACTAATTGCATAATTAGGAAAAAATGTGAAGGTGGCGATGACGACAAAGAGAGATTAAAAAAAATATTGTAACGTCTTTGAAATGAATACTTGGAAATCATAACATACTTGTGCACAAATCTTAGTTTAATTCATAGTAATGACAAATCTTCTCAAGATTTTCGGACATTAATGACAATGTTATCGGTTCCTACAGGATGACTACTACCATTAAAACTTAATTATTTCACATCTGGAAACAAGTATGAAGGCAACGACGATTGCGAAACCGATTCCAACAAATACCCAAGTATGGAAAGTGGATGGGTAGGTTACAAAAGAAAAACGAAAGAAGATATACCTAGGAGACGTGAAGGGCCGATGGTAATATTGCATCTCAGTGACAAATATCGACCGTCAATTTGTATGTCGCAGAATTTCTAAAAGGACCAACCAAACAGAAAGAGAAAGTATATGATAAAAATAAAAAAATCATATTTAAAAATTATATATACATGTACATATAATTACTCCCTAGAAACTCTTTTTTTTTTTTTAACATTAAAATATTGCAGAGTGTTAATGAAAATTGCAAATTTGTAAATAGCAGAAGTGGGACTTCGTTGTTCCCTGTCCTACAAATAACACCCACAGTTCCGTGATATACAAATTGACAAGCCCATTTGTGGACTATTTCAATTTTAAGGGCCTCCTATTGATGTAATAGCACAATTGGAATTCAATTAGTGAATCCCTAAGTATGAACTCTTACAAGGTATGGACACGAGCTTCTTTTAGAGTTTGTATGAATCTTGCATTTCATACTTTGCCACTTTTTCGATTGCGGGTTCTCAGTCTTTCGAGCTAAAAGCTAGGCCTCTATCGATACGTATCCTACAAATAGCACCCAAAATCTTGCGATATACAAATTGACTGCCGAAGCTGCGAGCTAGGTCGCTCAACATTGCAATTCTATTGTTCCCTGTCTTCTAAACATGATTCAGTGGAAACAAGTAGTTCATAGTAAAGATGTGCTTCTCAAAACTATGGACATGACATTTTATAGAGCATGTATGGATCCCTCATTCGCTACTTAACCAATATTTGGATGGTGGCTTCTTGGGCTGGCGGGTTCAAAATTGGCCCTCTGTTGTTCTGTGTCCTACAAATAGCACCCACATTTCCGCGATATACAAATTGACAAGCAGACTTGCCAGCTATTTGAATTTTAAGGGACTCATATTCATGTCGTAGCACAATTGGACTTGGGCCAGTTTATATTCGTTTATTACAATATCAAATGATGAAGCAATTGGTCGACTTGGTGATATAAAAGTAAGTGAAATTTGAAGTCATGAATCCACCAGCTTCCACACCTAAAAAATTTCTGAAAAATGAGTAATACATACTAACTATGTACTCTTATAAACTATGGACATGAAATTTTTATAGATCATGTACGGATCCACCATTCCATATCTAGCCAATTTTTTGGATTGGGGGCTCTCAGGCTCGCGAGCTGAAAATTGGGCCTCTATTGTTCCGCGCTCTACAAATAGCACCCACAATTCCGCAATATACAATTTGACAAGAAGACCTATGAGTTGCCTGGCTGAACAAATCAATTTCATTGTTTCGTGTTCTCCAAGAGCACTCATTTTTCCGTGATATGCAGATTGCCAGATGGACTGGAGGGCTGTCGGGTTCAAGTTTTCCATTGTTTACGGATTCCAATCCCTATCAAATATCTAACATATCTAAAAAAATTATTTTGAACACTAAATTATTAATATTACATATTGATATTGCACAATTTAATTAGGCGACAGTTTGTACAAGTTGGTCGGGCAAGCGATATAAAAGTTTTTCGACAAATGAGAAATACATAGTAAACATGTACTTTTATAAAGTATGGACATGAACTTTTGTAGAGCATATGTATATCTCTCATTCCATACTTAGGCACTTTTTGGATCGCAAATTCTCGACCTAGCGGGCTGAAAATTGAACCTCTATTGTTTTGTGTCCTACAAATAGCACCCAGACTTCTACGATACACAAATTAATAGGCAGATTTGTGGCCTGGTTGGCTCAACATTGCACTTTTATTTTCCCTTAGCGATTCAGTATTAATTCCATATTTAGTCACTTTTTTGGATCAGGGCCTCTCGGGCCGGCGAGCTAAAAATTGGACCTCTATTGTTCCGCGCTCTACAAATAGCACCCACAATTCCACGATATACAAATTCACAACCGGACCTATGGGTTGGCTATTGAACATTGCACTTTAATTTTTTTGTGTGCTCCAAATAGCACTCGGAGTTCCGCCATATACAGATTGACAAATGGAATCCAGGAAAATTATTAATATTAAATATTGATACTGCAGAATTTAATTAGACGAGAAAGTTTGTACAATCTGGTCAGGAGAGTGATATAAAAGTATTCCGACAAACGAGCAATACATAGTAAACATGTACTTTTATAAAGTATGGACATGATATTTTATAGAGCATATGTGGATCCTTCATTCCATACTTCGGCACTTTTTGGATCGCGGCTTCTCGGCCTAGCGGGCTGAAAATTGAGTCTTTTTTGTTTTGTGTCCTGCAAATAGCACCCAGAATTTCGCGATATACAAATTGACAGGTGCACTTGTGGGTTGGTTGAATCAACATGAGATTTTATAGAGCATATGCAGATCCCTCATTCCATACTTAGGCATTTTTTGGATTGTGGATTCTCGGCCTGGCGAGCTAAAAATTGAGCCTTTTTTGTTCCGTGTCCTACAAATAGCACCCAGAATTCCGCGATATACAAATTAACAGGCGGACTTGCAGGTTTCTTGACTCAACATCAGATTTTATAGAGAATATGCGGATCCCTCAGTCCATACTTGGGCACTTTTTGGATCGCGAGTTCCTGGCTTGGTAGGCTAAAAATTAAACCTCTATTGTTCTGTGTCCTACAAATAGCACCCAGACTTCCGCGATATACAAATTGACAGGGTAACTTGTGGTCTGGTTGGCTCAACATTGCACTTTTATTGTTCTGTAGCGATTCTAGATTAATTCCATATTCAGCCACTTTTTTGGATCCGGGGTTCTTGGGCTAGCGAGTTGAAAATTGGGCCTCTATTGTTCCGCAATCTACAAATAGCACCCACAATCCCACAATATACAAATTGACAATCGGACCTGCGGGCTGGTTGGTTAGCATTTCACTTTCATTGTTCCGTGTCCTCCAAATAGCACTCGAAGTTCCGCGATATACATATTGACAGATGGACTCGACGTAAATTGTTAATATTAAATATTGATACTACAGAATTTAAGTAGGCAAGAAAGTTTGTACAATCTGGTCGGCTGAGTGATATAAAAGTATTTCGATAAACGAGAAATATATAACAAACATGTACTTTTATAAAGTATGGACATGAGAATTTATAGAGCATATGCAGATCCCTCATTCCATACTTAGGCACTTTTTGGATCACGAGTTCTCAGCCTGGCGGGCTGAAAATTGAGCCTTTTTTGTTCCGTGTCCTACAAATAGTACCCATAGTTCCGCGATATATAGATTGAGAGGTAGACTTGCGGTCTTCTTCACTCAACATTTCACTTTTATTGTTTTGTTTCCTCTAAGAAACACTCGGAGTTCCGCAAAATAGAAATCGACAGGACTGCACGAATGGCGGGTTCAAGATTGCAATTCTTTAGGGATGGTCATCCTATCTAACTTTATCTAAAAAAATTATTTTCAAATACTAAATTATTAATATTAAATATGGATTTTGTACAAGTGAATTACATTAAATTATTAAAGGATGTTAAATCACTTATTTTTTAAAAAATGAAGGAAAGAAAATAAAGTTTTTTTAAAATTCTATCACCGCAAGCATAACAAGGACCAATTTCAATTTAAAGGGACTCTTGTTCATATGATAGTACAATTTCACTCCACACAATATATATTCGTTGATTTCAAATTATTCAAGGACATCAATTTTACCAAGTTCATCGAATAAGCAAAAATTCCAAAACAATGACCAATTTGAATTTTAAGGGCCTCTTGTTGATATGATAGTACAATTGCACTTCGCACACTATATATTCGTTAATTTCAAATTATCCTAGAAAAATAATTTGACCAGGTTCATTGATGAAGGAAATCTGGTAAAATAAGCCACATAGTACATTTGTGTGACAATGCAATAGAAACTATTAGGTGGATCTGCGGACCAGCTAGCTAAAAAATTCAATTATATTGTGTTGTGTCCTCCAAAGAACAATTGAAGTTTCGCGGTATACAAATTGACAGACAAAACACATAACTAAGAACCAACTAAAATTCAAACAGGCTACAAGCAATTTCCTAGAAGGTTCCATAGAGCAGAACCCATCGACGTTTGCACCAAATAATTTGATATTCAAAGAAAAGACATCGCTGCAATTGTCTTCTCTTGCATCTGGTATATGTTTCCAGTAGAAAATAACTAGGGCCATGGGATATATGGGATTTTCTTCCATGCTAATATTATGTGCATGCAATCCCAGGTAGCCAAGTCCAATGAACATTCATCTCGATGTTGAACAAATATCACAGAGACACATGAGGTATTTTCCTTTCCTGCCAAAGTTTGATATATAAAAAAAAAATTCCCCTTCTTGAGTCGATATGCAAAATTGCATTGTCCTCATTTAAGGTGAATTTTCTATGTATTCGAAGCTCCCGCAGCATGTACACACTGCTTGCCTTTTTCTATAAATAAGTTTCATACGACAACTCTTCCAACCTAGGAAGCACATTTTGTAACAGAGGTTGCCTAACTTTACAATGAAAGGTTGTGTTGCCAACGGTTCGGACAACAACATTGACTCAATGTCCATATATATATGGACATTTTTCACCACATCGCAGACAATCAATCGTATCATCACTTATCAAAGCGGAGGTAGAAGTAGGGGAGTTGCATTTTTCACATACAAGTTCAAAGGGGGTCGAGTACACATTGGATGCAACTAAAACACCTTCAACCTTGGAACGCGAGCATATGAATTAATACATTGAACAATATAATACACAACTGCAGCCCCCCCTTCCCTTAAAAAAAAAAGAAAAAAAAGTAAACAGGTGCAGAAATGTGTGCAAGGCTATTTCTATAAGAAAAGTGAGGATAAGTTTGTGGATGTATACACACAACAGTTGTAGAGGTAGCTAGTTTCTTCGGATCCTTTACTATATCTGCTCGCAACTCTATTACAAACGTTGTCTGGGTTGTCCAAAATATACTTTCTCTAACATCCCTCTTCTTTGTTATATTTTTGAACAACATAAGTGGAATCTTCCCTTTATGAAATTGTTGTTCCATTGATGAAAACAAATCTGAATACATATCGAACAATTGTAGCTGCAACATGGAACAATGCAATATTAGTGTAACTTATCCAAGATACATGCACATGCAAAAGTAAAGGACAAAATTGAATATGAAAAGCGGTACCATTGCCTTGTTGTTGTCCAACTCTCCATCTTTTATATGGAGAATGTGTTGTGAGCCAAATTTCCTCGCCAGTGTGACAACTGCCCCAATCATTCCAATTGGTTAAATATCAGTGATTTGTGCAAGCTGGCTGATAGTTGAATCTGGGATGAAACTATATTCTGAACAAACAACGAGAATTTTTTCCACAATGCTTGTTTTGTTCAGCGAAATAATTCGATCGCAATCACCATGGTCATATATTGTTTTTGGCAATATATTATAATTGTAATGGATATCCCATTGTGACGCAGGCCACGCACCCTCAGGCACGTCCGCTCACAGGATCTTCTCTTCTTCTACGGCCCGAAGAACTCTAAGGTTCTTCTATTTCCCTATTGGGAAATTTACACCCACAGAACTCTCGTGGGATCGGAACTCGCGACTTCGCGAATTCAAAGGTTAGTGGTCGGGTGTTGGTTCTACGAATCCCTGAACACCAATATGAGTCAACGCTGACCTTTCCCTTCTCCTATCGGGACTTTCTCTATCGCTATCTTGGCACTTGCGATATCGAGCAACTTTCTTTATCGACTCCCGACTCCTGATATGCCGATTACCCGACATGCGTGCGAGTTGACCTTTTAACGTCTCGTCACCTCTATCGGTAATTCAGGGTTAGCGATTTCATGAATCCTGATGCTATTGTATCAAGACTTCTCGCCACGAAACCCTGATAGCTTGTGCCACCTGTCCTCCACTCACCAACTCTGCTATGGCCCACACACTGTCCTTCGACTGTTAGGATATCACGTATCGCGATATCGCGATTCTTGTGGCAATAATTTGGAGTTTCATCCTACAAATCCCCGATACACGATATACGTGTAGATCCAACGGTCCTGGCTGGCTTGGATTAGCGGCTATATCTGTCCTGACCTTTGAACCCTCGGGAATACGTCGTTGTATCTCCCTTGCACCTTTGTGAGATCTGATGACCCACGGGGTGTCACGAATTCTCCTCGGAGGATTCCGACCATTTGTTCCTTCCTGACGAATTCTGTGAGATGAACCAAGTACTCCCTCCACGAAGACTTGTTCTCCTACGCACAAACTTGCGATGCTTGCTTAACCTTCAAGGAACAACTTCTCTACGTTGTCCTTCAACAACTCTGAAGGCCTATCCCTCCTGAGCTTTCCCACGACTTTCAAGTCCTCTCAGAAAGAACTCTTGCTCGCACTCCTTGCAGCAACCTTCAACCACATCTAAGTGTTGAAATCACTCGGCTCTACACACACCTGCAATAGCAGTCATTCAATATCTCGCTTAGGTTCACAACCCTGAACTTCACTTGGCCTGCACACTCCTTGCATGGCTCCTATGCCCAACTGCACTTTGGGATGAATGAGAACAAAAGTTAACTCTGTCTGAACCCTCTGTCAACGCCCTCCTTGCGGACACTTCAACTGCACTCCTTGCAGGAATCCTCTGGCTCAAATAGAGAAACAATTGAAACTCATTTCCCTCTTCCATTCAGACTTCAATTCAAACATGAAATCATATACACAACATATCAAAGCAAATGTATAATAGGAAAGAAAACATTCATGAGCATATCAACATCAATACATAGAGAATGACACAAACCATGAATTTGAATCAAAGCTTCTTCTATTAATTCAAATATCTGTACATGGGTGTTCTCA
>JASDQU010104993.1:245086-255993 GCA_032191745.1 Picea mariana
AAATCATATACACAACATATCAAAGCAAATGTATAATAGGAAAGAAAACATTCATGAGCATATCAACATCAATACATAGAGAATGACACAAACCATGAATTTGAATCAAAGCTTCTTCTATTAATTCAAATATCTGTACATGGGTGTTCTCAATAGCTCTCTGCATGCTCTTACTCTTCCTCCTCTTCAGAATTCAATCCTAATACAAATGCACAATGAGGGTGTCTATATCCCGTTTCCCTCTTTCCTTCTAAAACTGTCTAATCTAGAATTTAATTTCTATCTACCTGCATTAACTATCTTTCAATGTCGTCTACCTACTAAGGACGATAGCTAAAGGCTCAAGGTCCGATTACAATGTATAAGTGCGCCTCTTCTTAAATGAATTCATTTAAGATCGCGCATCATCTTCAAGGAAATTTCAAAATTTGTGTTGGCTTGTCCAACTGTCCTCCGCTTCCGTGCTGGCTCGCTTGATGTGGGCGATGCTCCTGCATCATACTCCCTCGCTTGAAAAATTTCATGGGCTCCTATCCATGAGCTCCTGCACGGTCTGTCCATGCTTTTGAATCACTGCTTCAGTCTCCCAGCTGACATCTTCAACTGGATGATTCTTCCACTTGATCAGATACTCAAAGTATTCTTTCCTTCTGGTCTTCTTACCAATTCTTCTATCCAGTATGCATTCCATCTGTGGCTTCTCTACAACTGGCATCTGTTTCGTCCACTGGATCACTGGCTGCTTAGTTCCAGTCTTTGCTTCCCCCACTCTATATGGGTATAAATCCAAGATATTGAATATCAGAGAAATTCCGATCCCATCGGGTAATTCAATCTCATAAGCATTTTCTCCAATTTTCTTCAAGACCTTGCACGGCCCGATTTTCTTCATATTTAATTTATTATATGTTCCTCTCGGGAACCTTTCCTTCCTCAGGTGTGCAAGAACCAGATCACCAACCTCAAACTGAAGTTGTCTCCTATGTTGATCGGCTCTGCGCTTATACTCCTGGCTTGAATTCTGCAACCGCTCCTTCACCTGGCTGTGAATTTCTTTCATCGCCTCCGCGAATTCTTCTACACTAGCGCTCCTAGTCATAGTCTGTTCTAAGTCCCTCAATTTAGAAATTCCCCTCGGCTGTGTGCCATATACAATATGAAATGGACTCTGTCCTGTACTCCTGTTAACTGAGTCGTTATATGCAAACTCTGCCTGCGGCAATATGTTGTCCCAACTGCTGTGGTGCTCTCTCACCAAGCTTCTCAGTAAATCTCCTAGACTTCTGTTCACCACTTCCGTCTGTCCATCCATCTGAGGATGATAAGTTGAACTAAACAACAAGTTAGCTCCCATCTTCTTCCATAAGGTTCTCCATAAATGCCCTATGAACTTTGGATCTCTGTCGAAAACAATACTCCTTGGTAAGCCGTGAATTTGAATGACTTCTTTGAAAAACAGGTTTGCGATGTGAGTCGCGTCACTAGTTTTTTGACATGGGATAAAATGTGCCATCTTGGAAAATCTATCCACGACCACAAAGATTGAATCACAACCTCTTTGTGTTCTTGGCAGCCCCAATACAAAATCCATGCTAATCGCATCCCATGGCTTCTCTGGTATGGGCAATTGTTGATAAAATCTCGCATTATGTTTCCTCCCCTTCGAATGCTGGCAAATTCTGCATCTGTCTACAAATATCTTGACCTCTGATCGCATCCCTAGCCAAAAGTATGATTCACTCAGCTTTGCAAATGTTTTTTCATGACCGAAATGTCTGGCCAATCCTCCACTGTGTTTCTCCTTTAGCAGATTCTCCCTCATGGAGCATTTCGGTATACACAGTTGATTGCCTTTAAACAACAATCCTTCCTAGATCATGTACTTGACCCAATGGCTTCTATCTCTGAGAATTGGATTCTCAGCTACTTCATACACGTCCTTAAACTCTGGATCATCAACATACATGTCTTTGAGATCATCAAAACCCAATGTTTGGACCTTGAACTTCTGCAACAGCAAACACTTCCTGCTCAAAGCATCAACAACTTTGTTAGCAGTACCAGAAATATGTTTAATCACAAATGTGAAATTTTGCATGTACTCAACCCACTTAACATGCCTCTGATTCAACTTCTCCTATTGAGTCACAAACTGTAATGCATGGTTATCACTATACAAGACAAATTCTTTTGGAATCAAATAGTGCCTCCACTTTTTCAATGCCTGAATGACAACATAAAATTTCTTATCATATGTGGAGTACTTCAATTTCGCCTCATTCAGCTTCTCGCTGAAGTACACTATCGGCCTGTCTTCTTGACTCAAGACTGCCCCGATTGCAAATCCGCTTGCATCGCATTTCACTTGAAATGTTTTCTAAAAATCCAGCAACACCAAAACTGGTTGTTCCGTAATAATCCTTTTCAACAATTTGAAGCTCTTCTCAGCCTCATCAGTCCAGTGAAAAGATTTGTGTCTTTTCTTCACTGTATCCATCATCGTTGCGCTAATTCCACTGAAATTCCTGATGAATTTTCGGTAGAAACTAGCCAACCCGTGAAAACTTCTCACCTCAAAGATATTCTTCGGTGATGGCCAATTCTTGATTACCTCCACCTTATCTGGATCCATCCTCAACTCATTTGCTGAAACAACAAATCCCAAGTAAATGAGCTATGTCTTCATGAATGAGGACTTCTTCATATTTATCAACAACTTCTCCTGCTGCAATTTCTGCATCATTGTAGCCAAATGCTTTAGATGCTCCGTTGTTGTTCTACTGTAAACTAGTATGTCATCCAAATACACAATGACAAATTTTCTGATGAACTCCTTCAGGACTTCATTCATCAACCTCATAAAGGTACTTGGCACATTTTTTAAGACAAACAGCATAACAAGCCATTCATACAAACCCTCGTTTGTTTTGAATGTTGTTTTCCATTCATCACCTTCTCTCATGTGAATCTGGTGATATCCGCTTTTCAAATCAATCTTTGAAAAATACTTTGCTTCACTCAAACAATCCATCAGATCATCCATCCTCGGCAATGGAAATCTGTACCTGATGGTTATTTTTTTGATCGCCCTTGAGTCGGTACACATCCCCCAGGCTCCGTATTTCTTCGCACTGAGTACTGTTGAACATCACATGGACTCAAGCTTTCCCTGACTAATCCTTTGTCTAACAAATCCTGGACTTGTCTTTTGACCTCTTCATTCTCCTTCGGCATCAATCTATACACGGATTTGTTTGAAAAAATGGCTCCTGGTATGAGATCGATATAATGACTCACACTTCTCATCAGTGGCAATGAACGAGGTAATTCGTCCACTACAATGTTAGCGAACTCTTCCAACAGTTCCTGAACCTCCTCTGGAAAATCATCCACTTTTGTGCTAGTCAGAAAAATCCTCGGTTTTCTAACCACAAAGAATTGTAGATCCTCCTTCTTCTTAACCTCTGTAAGAAGTTCCTTCCCACTCATGAAAGGTACTTTGTTGCTTACTTCCGGCTTCACCTCCTTATCCTTTATCAGAAGTAACATCTGTGTCCTCCCATTCTTCTCTAGGGTGTATGTGTTCATTCGCCCATCATGAATCACATTTATGTCATATTGCCATGGTCTACCCAGCAAAAGATGACAAACATCCATAAGAATGACATCACACAAGATCTTATCATTATACCCTCCTATCTTGAATTCAACCAAGCATTGTTTAGTGACAGTTACCTGGTGTCCTTTCTGTAGCCACGAAAATCTGTATGGGCTTGGATGATTAGTCATCTCCAGCTCCACCTTTTCCACCATCTCGGTTGAAACGAGATTGTCCGTGCTGCCACTGTCTACAATGACCTTGCATACCCTGTCCTTGGTCTTGCAAGCAGTCCTAAAAAGTCTGGTCCTTTGGACTGAACTTTTCACCTCCTTCTCGGGTGTCAAAAGGACTTTTCGCATCATGAGCGATCTTTCGCCTTCAACGTCTTCTGCCTCAACATCTCGCCTTTGCGCTTCGGTGATGTGAGATTCTCCAATGTCCTTTATTTTCTCTGGACACTCATAAGACTTGTGCCCATTCTTTCCACATGTGAAGCATGTGATTACTCCACCTCTTCCTCTTCCTCTACCTCTAGTATGAGGAAAAGTGTTGTTATCAGCATAGTCTCCTCTCTGCTCATTATGCTATCCTCTTTGCTCTGTGTATTTCCCTCGCTGTGAACTTCCACCTCTCTATGTCTGAGTCTGAGGTTTCTTCCATTCCTCTTTGGGCTTCTGGTTTATTTCCTGGGCAACTGACTTGCCTCTGGGCTGACTCCTGCCTCGGCCCCTCTGACTCTGCTTTCGGCTCAGCTTCTCTTCTACTTTCAAATCCATCTGATAAGTATCTTCCACCGTTCGGATGGTTACCATGCTCATCTCATCTTGGATATCATATCTCAGGCCATTCATATACCTGGCAACTTTTTCATCATCGCTCTCCCGATGACCTGCTCTGATGTTCAGTCTGTAGAATTTCTCAGTGTATTTCTTCATTGTCATTAGCTTTTGTCTCAGGTTCTGCATTCTCCTAAACAGAGAAATTTGATAGTCCCTCGGGATGAATTTCGCCTTCATCTTCACGATCATTCTATCCTAGCTCTTGATCTTTTGCTTGCCCTTGTAGCATCTGTCATCTTGTAGTTCATCCCATCACAATGCTGCATGTCCTTTCAAGCGTGTGATAGCGTGCCTGACTTTCTTATCCTCTTCGACATCTTCATAGTCGAAGTAGGTGTCTAGAGCTCTAATTCAGTCTAGAAGCTCCTCTACATCCAAGTTTCCCTCGTAAACTGGAATGCCCATCTTTGCCCTTGCACCCATCCTGGCAATAGCTCTGATCAAATGCTCGTTGGATGTATCTTCGGCTGCAACTTCCTCTTCACGTTCAGCCTCAACTTCACTCTCGGGATCACTCAGATCCCCTGCACTGGCTGTGCATCTTTGCGTTGTCTCCATGTCTTCGAGTCTTTCTCAGAGATCACGCATTTGTCTCTCTATGGATGGATTTTCCATCTGCCTGCCTCTTCTTTGTGGAATTTCCCTATCCTTTGGATCGGGTGACTGTTTATCTCTTCTCGGCGGCATGGTGAATTCTCCTCTTCTCTGCTACAGAAAGAAAAGAATCTTTCTGGGCTCTGATACCAAACTGACATGTGTATCAGAGTGCTTTTTCTCCTCTTATGCCTCTTCCTGCCTGAAATATACAAGCAAGAATACAGCTCTGATACCAAACTGACACAGGCCGCGCACCCTCAGGCACGTCCGCTCACAGGATCTTCTCTTCTTCTATGGCTTGAAGAACTCTAAGGTTCTTCTATTTCCCTATCGAGAAATCTGCACCCACAGAACTCTCATGGGATCCCCCTCTCTTTGCTCATCGGGAGATCGGAACTTGCGACTTCGCGAATTCAAAGGTCAGTGGTCGGGTGTTGGTTCTACGAATCCCCAAACACTGATATGAGTCAACGCTGACCTTTCCCTTCTCCTATCGAGACTTTCTCTATTGTGATCTCAGCACTCACAATATCGAGCAACTTTCTTTACCGACTCCCGACTCTCGATATGCCGATTACCCGACACGCGTGCGAGTTGACCTTTTAACGTCCCGTCACCTCTATCGGAAATTCGGGGTTCGCGATTTCGCGAATCCTGACGCTATTGTATCGGGACTTCTCACCACAAAACCCCGATAGCTTGTGCCACCTGTCCTTCACTCACTGACTCTACTGTGGCCCACACACTGTCCTTCGACTGTTGGGATATCGCGTATCGTGATATCACGATTCTTGTGGAAATAATTTGGAGTTTCATCCTACGAAACCCCAATACATGATATACGTGTAGATCCAATGGTCCTGGCTAGCTTGGATCAGCGGCTATATCTATCCTGACCTTTGAACCCTCAAGAATACGCCGTTGTATCTCCCTTGCACCTTTGTGAGATCTGACAACCCACGGGGTGTCGCGAATTCTCCTCGGAGGATTCCGACCGTCCATTCCTTCCTGACAAATTCTACAAAATGAACCAAGTACTCCCTCCACAAAGACTTGTTCTCCTACGCACGAACTTGCGACGCCTGCTTAACCTTCAAGGCATAACTTTTCTGCACTGTCCTTCAACAAATCTGAAGGCCTATCCCTCCTAAGCTTTCCCATGACTTTCAATTCCTCTCAGAAAGAACTCTTGCTCGCACTCCTTGCGGCAACCTTCAACCATGTCTAAGTGTTGAAATCACTCGACTCTTCACACACCTGCAACAGCAGTCATTCAATCTCTCGCTCAGGTTCACAACCCTGAACTTCACTTGGCTTGCGCACTCCTTGCACGGCTCATGTGCCCAACTGCACTTTGGGATGAATGAGAAAAAAAGTTAACTCTGTCTGAACCCTCTGTCAACGCACTCCTTGCAGACACTTCAACTGCACTCCTTGCAGGAATCCTCTGGCTCAAATAGAGAAATAATTGAAACTCATTTCCCTCTTCCATTCAGACTTCAATTCAAACATGAAATCATATACACAACATATCAAAGAAAATGTATAACAGGAAGGCAAACATTCATGAGCATATCAACATCAATACACAGAGAATGACACAAACCATGAATTTGAATCAAATCTTCTTCTATTAATTCAAATATCTGTACATGGGTGTTCTCAACAACTCTTTGCATGCTCTTGCTCTTCCTCCTCTTCAGAATTCAATCCTAATACAAATGCACAATGAAGGTGTCTATATCTCATTTCCCTCTTTCCTTCTAAAACTGTCTAATCTAGAATTTAATTTCTATCTACCTGCATTAACTATCTTTCAATGTCGTCTACCTACTAAGGATGAGAGCTAAAGGGTCAAGGTCCGATTACAATGTACAAGTGCGCCTCTTCTTAAATGACTTCATTTAAGATCACGCATCATCTTCAAGGAAATTTCAAAATTTGTGCTGGCTTGTCCAGCTGTCCTCCGCTTCCACGCTGGCTCGCTTGATGTGGGCGATGCTCCTGCATCACATTACGCGAAAATATCTTTTATGTATGTTTCTAGACAATTTGTGGAGGAACAGTCAGTGTCACTATCACCATGGCCTCCTTGTCTGTCATGTTAGCATGCATAATGGATCTACTTTTGTTTTCCTTGCCCAAGTAGGTGTTATAGACAACCATTATGTCCTCGATGAACACTTGTTCAGATCGACAGTTGTTCAATCCCTCTATTGACAGTACTTTGGATGTCACAACTCTAGACCTGATGACATTTTTTGAACAGGAAAACTAAAGTGAATGGTACTACGCATTTTTATTTTTTTTGTGTATTCTTATTTCACTTGCATAAACCTACAAGTACACTCATAGCTTTGATTAACTATGGAACCAGAGTTTTGCAAGCACACCTCTTAGTCTACGGAACATGCAGCACATTCGACGTCTCGCTTGTACTTGTTGATACTTCTTGCGAGTTGAAAACCATGTATTGCATATAACATTAGCATATTCGTCATCCCATAGATG
This sequence comes from Picea mariana, assembly GCA_032191745.1. Lineage (NCBI taxonomy): Eukaryota > Viridiplantae > Streptophyta > Pinopsida > Pinales > Pinaceae > Picea > Picea mariana. The sequence continues at coordinate 252,635 of JASDQU010104993.1, forward strand.
AATATATAGCACATGATATTTTTTTAGTAAACATAGTAAGAGCAGAGCATATGCATCTTTACCTTTGGCCTTGTTGGTTTGTTGATGTCTGGGATGACTAACTACTCATGCCCATGTCACTAGTCCAACTTTTTATGATGCAAGCATGTGCAGATGAACATCAGTACTAAAGAAGCATATGTGTTTTATATTGTGGATTAGAAGGACTAAATAACTGTAAAACTGTATGCATTTGTTTTTTTAAAATAGAGAAATGTTTAACAGTAAACAGGGTGTGAGCGTGGGGCACCATGGCCAATCTGTATATCGCGGACCCCCAGAAGATGGAATCCACAATCGAGAAAGTGGGTAACTATGGAATAAGGTAGAAGAATGACCATAGACGTGAATCCATTGGGCTGCCAACCGGTCCACGAAAGAATTTTCGGAAAGCACACTAAAGAGATGAATTAGAAAACAAAAGGGATAATAAAACTGGAAAAAGTAGAAATAGGGAGGGAAGAAAGGCCCATTACTGTCAATTCATTGTTTTCAAGTCTAATATTATATGCCCCGACTAGGTTTTTATATTTAATTTACCATCACACTTGGTATACCTTTTAGAAGATTGTGCCACACAACCCTCTATTGTTGCACAGAACAATTCATCTCCCTGTCCAAGGAACCTATTTTTTCCAAGGTAGCAATGTTGAATATGCAATGCACATGGAGGAAAGTTAGTATGAAGACATACATATAAAAGAAAGAGAAACATGTTTATTTACCCGCCAAAGATTCCATCATCTTGTCCACACATTCTATTTGTTTAAATGTAGCAATGTAGTGAAAACACAACGGACATGAACTAGCTTAGTATGCAGGAAGGCATGTATTGAAGATAACTTATAATGAATACAGACATGTAAAAGAAAGAGAAAGAGGGTTATTTACCCGCGAAAGAGACCATCATCATCTCCACCTATTCTATTTGTTTAAATGTAGCAATGCAACAGAAACATAGTGAGTGAAGCAGGTTAGTATGCAAGAAGGCATGCAACGAAGACAACTTACCATGTAGAAAGGCACGCAACATGTACATATAATAAACTAGTTGAGCACATATACAGACCATAAATGAAATACAAAACAATGCAATATGAAACAATAGTACAAGTATGCACCTTTCTATATCCTCTTCAACCGATGGAGTGGAGACTTCCTCGCTTTCTCCATCTATTCTATTTGTTTGAATGTGAAAATGCACAAAATACAATGAACATCAATGGAAGCTAGTATTCACCGTAGAACAAGCAATATGTACATACACTAAAACAGACTCAACGAACAGTCTAGAAAGGTAGAAACATGAACCTTTGTGCTTCTCTATCCATCGCTGTAAACGTGTAATTTTTTTTCCCTGCCCAAAATATATTACAAGGCATAAAATATCACGCAATTGCATGGTCGTAGTTAAATGATTTATGGTTTTCTGTGGAAATTTATCTAGATATGCTTCCACCGATGGAAATACATGTTCTTTATCCTCTACATAGACTTTTGTGCCCATGATACAAGTTTTCGGTTTTTCGTGGAAAACCACCCAGACATGCTTCTAGACATCCAAATATAATCTTGCAGAAACTTCGTTGCACATATCATATCTTCAACACAACACAAATTGTATCGTGTGCACACTAGTCTATGTAGAGGATAAAGAAAATGTAATTTCATATCGACACATCTGACCAGACATGGTTTATAAATGTAGCCTGCATACATATGCTTTATTCCAACAAAAAAATAGTGGATATTGCAATTTCACATGTAATCCTCGAACAATTTTTCATGCAACTATTTTCTTTCATGCCAGCAGTGAAACACCAGCAAAATCTCACAGAATAACAGATATCGGCCTTGACAGACACAACAAATAACACAACTGCATGTCGACTTTTGGGTGCAGGGGATGAACACCGTAAAGTACCCCCCCCAAAAAAAAAAATCCAAAAAAAAAAGAAAAAAGAAAAGCTCCAACCACCATCGCTGGACTCCAACCCTGCAAGGCCAAATCAAAGAAAAGAAAAAAACAATCACCAGACCAATGAGAAAGCACGAACAAGCCGAACTGCACCCCCAGGGCCCCAAAGTGCAAACTCGAGCCAAACAAACAGAACCAACAACCCACAAATCAACGAACCAACAAGAACCGTCGTTCCAGTAAACATAATATGTATCTCCAATGATTATGAAACTGCAGCCCAAGCACAGAAGCAACTGGAAATATACGGGGATGATGCAACTACAAATAAGAAAACATTCTTACTTGCAAACTATAAACACTGAACAATAAAGAAGGAATAAAAAATGAAAGTATGGCATTGAAACTTACTCTAGAACCATGAAATGCAGAAGTGTAGGTCGAATCGTGAGTGAAACAACAACAAGCAGCAACCAAGAAACCAATGAAGAACAAGCACTCACCGAACCAGTAAACAATGTATGTAGCTTCAATGATTAGGAAATTGCATTGCAAAGGAAGAACAAGGACGAAACATACAATGGATATTAAACTGGCGGTGGACAAAGAAGACTGTGCAAATTCATTGTTATTGTATAGAAAATTTCAAGGAAAAATGTACTCCAAGAAGCGTATTTACATAAACATTTAAGGCTGTGAAGTTGTCTAAGGACCTTACGGTATGCAAACATTTAAGTTGTCAGGGTTGTTCGAGGACATTGCGTCATGTAAACATTTAAGTTGCCAAGCCTATTGAGGCATATTGGAATAAGTGTCAATACATTTCAACAAAAATACATCCGCCAAAGATGCTATAGACTTTGGAATTCTCAATCACTATAAATCTTGGATATAAAAATATTTCAATATTCTTAGTACATATCAAAACGTATAGTTATATTCAGCTAGCAAAAAATGATAATACAAACATTCGAACTAATGCTAGAATTAATCCACCTTCAAGCAATATAGAGGAAAAATATACGATTAAAAAACAATTTATACGAGAAAAAGTTTGGATATGTTTCCATATAAAACATTGGGAATAGCGAAGCCGACAATAAGACCTCCAATCTCTTATCCAATCATATCAGTACATATATGTTACCTTGTATTATATAAAAATATATTATTTTAATTTCATAGCTCCAACAATAGGTATTGTGCAAATATTTCGGGTCAAAGGACAAACTAATATGTAGTCAACGAATTATGGATTGCTATAGTCCCTCTATGCCTATGGCAGGGACTAATAAGATGGAGAGGATAATATGATAAAAAAAAAATCATGCTTGTCATTTTAGGTTGAAAAAAAAAATGAAAATATGTAGGAAGTTGAAAATTCATATTTGTCATTTTTATT